>JAANDG010000293.1:0-175195 GCA_036852015.1 Pelodera strongyloides
ACTACTACTCACAGCCCATGAATTGCATATCAAACCCCAAAATAATATCACACCCCACCAATTGGATATCACTACTACTCACAGCCCCATGATTTGCATATCACAACATCACCAATTGCATATCACTACCCACCAATTGCATATCACAGCCCACCCAATTGGATATCACTACTACTCACAGCCCCATGAATTGCATATCACAACCCCCAATTGCATATCACAGCCCCACCAATTGGATATCACTACCCCACCATTTGGATATCACTACCCCACAAATTGGATATCACTACCCTACCAATTGGATATAATATACTCACAGCCCCACATATCACAACACACCAATTGCATATCACATACCCCACCACTATTGGAGATCACTACTACTCCAGCCCCATGATTGCATATCACAACCCCACAAATTGCATATCACACAACCAATTGGATATCACTACTACTCACAGCCCCATGAATTGGATATCACACCCCACCAATTGATATCACTACCCCACCAATATATCACTACTACTCACAACCCCATGAATTGCATATCACAACCCACCAATTGCATATCACAACCCACCAACTGCATATCACCCCCACCAATTGGATATCACAGCCCCACCAATGGATATCACTACTACTCACAGCCCCATGAATTGCATATCACAACCCCACCAATTGCATATCACAGCCCCACCAATTGGATTCACTACTACTCACAGCCCCATGAATTGCATATCACAACATCACCAATGCATATCACTACCCCACCAATTGGATATCACTACCCCCACCAACTCACTACCACACCAATTGGATATCACTACTACTCACAGCCCCATGAATTGCATATCACAACATCACCAATTGCATATCACTACCCCACCAATTGGATATCACTACTACTCACAGCCCCATGAATTGCATATCACAACAACCAATTGCATATCACAGCCCCACCAATTGGATATCACTACCCCACCAATTGGATTCACTACCCACCAATTGGATATCACCCCCCACCAATGGATCATACCCCACCAAATACCCACCAATTGGATATCACTACCCTACCAATTGGATCACTACTACTCACAGCCCCATGAATTGCATATCACAACACACCAATTGCACTACCCCACCATTGGATATCACTACTACTCACAGCCCCATGAATTGCATATCACAACATCACCAATTGCATATCACAGCCCCACCAATTGGATCATACCCCACTCCCCCACCAATTGGATAGCACTACCCCACCAATTGGATATCACTACTACTCACAGCCCCATGAATTGCATATCACAACATCCCCAATTGCATATCACTACCCCCCAATATGCATACTACTCACAGCCCCAGAATTGCATATCACAACCCCACCAATTGCATATCACAGCCCCACCAATTGGATATCACTACTACTCACATCCCCATGAATTGCATATCACAACATCACCAATTGCATATCACTACCCCACCAATTGGATATCACTACTACTCGCAGCCCCATGAATTGCATATCACAACCCCACCAATTGCATATCACAGCCCCACCAATTGCACCGATTGACCATTGCACCGATTGACCATTGCACCGATTGACCATTGCACCGATTGACCATTGCACCGATTGACCATTGCACCGATTGACCATTGCACCGATTGACCATTGCACCGATTGACCCGGCGGTGAGCGGTCGCTCTCTACCACCCCTCCCACCCATAATGGAAATCGACCCCCCAACTGTTCATATTTCCCACCAAACCCCAACTTCCCGTCCTCAATTCGCCAACCGCCAGATTATTTCAACTGTCATCGACCTATTCTCCGATTTGAAATTATTTATTCGTGACGAAATTGCTGAAGCTTTTCGAAGGAATGATCTACGCAATCAATTCGTCATTCTCAACGTGGAGGAAGGAAATCGGGTGAGTACAGATTTTGATATAGCTTGCAAAATCCTATCTGTATGCAATTACTCACCCGATTCCTTTCATGTTGTGGGCAGGCTAGGCAAAACCCATAACCAAAAGCGCCCTATTTTATGCTCAATGAACTCTGGCTTCCGTTCCCATATTTTAAGGAGTTGTCTGAGAAGCTCAAGAAGATTCCGGAATTGGCCCACATCATTGTTCGTCGTGCTGAGACAGCTCAACAACGCCGAGAAGGCTTCCTCCGCAGACAAGCAGCACGAGAACAAGCAGAGATCAACGATCAATCAATGGTGACCTCATGTGAGCCAGAACAGCCCAAGACACCACCGGTAATTGAAAATCCCCGCGAGGAAAATGGCACGCAATTGCCCTCCCCCTCTCCCCAGGCTACCTATAATGTTGATCAATTAAATGATCCTGCTGTTCATGTTTTTGATGCTTACGAACCCCCTGTTCGTCATTGTGCTGGTCTTAAAGATGATGTAAGAGAACTCCGTGAAATGTTTGAACAGTTTATGTTTCCACGACCTAGGTGATTCATTAATTATCATACGAAATTCGACTACCTTGTAACGACTTTTGCTTCTTTGAAATTTGCAACATATTGATATATATATGTATTGTATTAGCACCACATAAGTAGCTAGACCTCTTAAACGTGTCTAGCCTGTGAGTGTTTATCTCTCTGTATTGGTTCTACATAATTTTGTGCACTTTTTTACAATAAAGAGTTAATAATAAAAATTGGACATCACTACTACTCACAGCCCCATGATTTGCATATCACAACATCACCAATTGCATATCACAGCCCCACCAATTGGATATCACTACCCCACCAATTGGATATCACTACCCCACCAATTGGATATCACTACCCCACCAATTGGATATCACTACCCCACCAATTGGATATCACTACCCCACCAATTGGATATCACTACTACTCACAGCCCCATGAATTGCATATCACAACATCACCAATTGCATATCACATTGGATATCACTACGACTCACAGCCCCATGATTGGATATCACTACCCCACCAATTGGATATCACTACTCCACCACCAATTGGATATCACTACTACTCACAGCCCCATGAATTGCATATCACAACATCACCAATTGCATATCACTATATCACACCCCACCAATTGGATATCACTACTACTCACAGCCCCATGAATTGCATATCACAACCCCACCAATTGCATATCACAGCCCCACCAATTGGATATCACTACTACTCACAGCCACATGAATTGCATATCACAACATCACCAATTGCATATCACTACCCCACCAATTGGATATCACTACCCCACCAGGATACACTACCCCACCAATTGGATATCACTACTACTCACAGCCCCATGAATTGCATATCACAACATCACCAATTGCATATCACTACCCCACCAATTGGATATCACTACTACTCACAGCCCCATGAATTGCATATCACAACATTACCAATTGCATATCACAGCCCCACCAATTGGATATCACTACCCCACCAATTGGATATCACTACCCCACCAATTGGATATCACTACCCCACCAATTGGATATCACTACCCCACCAATTGGATATCACTACCCTACCAATTGGATATCACTACTACTCACAGCCCCATGAATTGCATATCACAACATCACCAATTGCATATCACTACCCCACCAATTGGATATCACTACTACTCACAGCCCCATGAATTGCATATCACAACCCCACCAATTGCATATCACAGCCCCACCAATTGGATATCACTACTCCACCCACCAATTGGATATCACTACCCCACCAATTGGATATCACTACCCCACCAATTGGATATCACTACTACTCACAGCCCCATGAATTGCATATCACAACATCACCAATTGCATATCACTACCCCACCAATTGGATATCACTACTACTCACAGCCCCATGAATTGCATATCACAACCCCACCAATTGCATATCACAGCCCCACCAATTGGATATCACTACTACTCACATCCCCATGAATTGCATATCACAACATCACCAATTGCATATCACTACCCCACCAATTGGATATCACTACCCCACCAATTGGATATCACTACTACTCGCAGCCCCATGAATTGCATATCACAACCCCACCAATTGCATATCACAGCCCCACCAATTGCACCGATTGACCATTGCACCGATTGACCATTGCACCGATTGACCATTGCACCGATTGACCATTGCACCGATTGACCATTGCACCGATTGACCATTGCACCGATTGACCATTGCACCGATTGACCATTGCACCGATTGACCCGGCGGTGAGCGGTCGCTCTCTACCACCCCTCCCACCCATAATGGAAATCGACCCCCCAACTGTTCATATTTCCCACCAAACCCCAACTTCCCGTCCTCAATTCGCCAACCGCCAGATTATTTCAACTGTCACCGACCTATTCTCCGATTTGAAATTATTTATTCGTGACGAAATTGCTGAAGCTTTTCGAAGGAATGATCTACGCAATCAATTCGTCATTCTCAACGTGGAGGAAAGAAATCGGGTGAGTACAGATTTTGATATAGCTTGCAAAATCCTATCTGTATGCAATTACTCACCCGATTCCTTTCATGTTGTGGGCCGGCTAGGCAAAACCCATAACCAAAAGCGCCCTATTTTATGCTCAATGAACTCTGGCTTCCGTGTCCCATATTTTAAGGAGTTGTCTGAGAAGCTCAAGAAGATTCCGGAATTGGCCCACATCATTGTTCGTCGTGCTGAGACAGCTCAACAACGCCGAGAAGGCTTCCTCCGCAGACAAGCAGCACGAGAACAAGCAGAGATCAAGGATCAATCAATGGTGACCTCATGTGAGCCAGAACAGCCCAAGACACCACCGGTAATTGAAAATCCCCGCGAGGAAAATGGCACGCAATTGCCCTCCCCCTCTCCCCAGGCTACCTATAATGTTGATCAATTAAATGATCCTGCTGTTCATGTTTTTGATGCTTACGAACCCCCTGTTCGTCATTGTGCTGGTCTTAAAGATGATGTAAGAGAACTCCGTGAAATGTTTGAACAGTTTATGTTTCCACGACCTAGGTGATTCATTAATTATCATACGAAATTCGACTACCTTGTAACGACTTTTGCTTCTTTGAAATTTGCAACATATTGATATATATATGTATTGTATTAGCACCACATAAGTAGCTAGACCTCTTAAACGTGTCTAGCCTGTGAGTGTTTATCTCTCTGTATTGGTTCTACATAATTTTGTGCACTTTTTTACAATAAAGAGTTAATAATAAAAATTGGACATCACTACTACTCACAGCCCCATGATTTGCATATCACAACATCACCAATTGCATATCACTACCCCACCAATTGGATATCACTACTACTCACAGCCCCATGAATTGCATATCACAACATCACCAATTGCATATCACTACCCCACCAATTGGTTTGTTAATGTCCCCACCAATTGTAGATCCTACCCCAAACAATTGTGTATCACTACCTCACCAATTGTATAACACTACCGCACCAATTGTATGTTAATGTCCCCACCAATTGTAGATCCTACCCCAAACAATTGTGTATCGCTACCTCACCAATTGTATAACACTACCGCACCAATTGTATGTTAATGTCCCCACCAATTGTAGTTCCTACCCCAAACAATTGTGTATCACTACCTCACCAATTGTATAACACTACCCCACCAATTGTATGTTAATGTCACCACCAATTGTGGATCCTACCCAAACAATTGTGTATAACACTACCGCACCAATTGTATGTTAATGTCCCCACCAATTGTAGATCCTACCCCAACCAATTGTGTATCACTACCTCACCAATTGTATAACACTACCCCACCAATTGTATGTTAATTTCCCCACCAATTTTAGATCCTACCCCAAACAATTGTGTATCACTACCTCACCAATTGTATAACACTACCGCACCAATTGTATGTTAATGTCCCCACAAATTGTAGATCCTACCCAAACAATTGTGTATCACTACCTCACCAATTGTATAACACTACCGCACCAATTGTATGTTAATGTCCCCACCAATTGTAGATCCTACCCCAAACAATTGTGTATCACTACCTCACCAATTGTATAACACTACCGCACCAATTGTATGTTAATGTCCCCACCAATTGTAGATCCTACCCCAAACAATTGTGTATCACTACCTCACCAATTGTATAACACTACCCCACCAATTGGATATCACTACTACTCACAGCCCCATGAATTGCATATCACAACCCCACCAATTGCATATCACAGCCCCACCAATTGGATATCACTACTACTCACAGCCCCATGAATTGCATATCACAACCCCACCAATTGCATATCACAGCCCCACCAATTGGATATCACTACTACTCACAGCCCCATGAATTGCATATCACAACATCACCAATTGCATATCACTACCCCACCAATTGCATATCACAGCCCCACCAATTGGATATCACTACTACTCACAGCCCCATGAATTGCATATCACAACCCCACCAATTGCATATCACAGCCCCACCAATTGGATATCACTACTGTAACATATAGTCATATGTTATAGTATCACACTATTCTAAATTATCTGTTATGTCTAAAAATGGGATATATTGGAACATATTAGCATAGGGAGAGTAGAATAAAAGGAAAGGGTCTAACGAGTAGATATGGACCTCTTCGACCAGAAGACCTCTCTTCAACTTCTCTACTCGACACTCTACCTTCTGCCTTTCAGGAGCGGCGCCCAATCTACAGGGATCCACTCAAGGAGGAGCTGCCGTGCCGCCGCCCCCGATCTACCGTCGCTGAAGTCTCTACGTTGGATTGGGATTCCACCTCGGGACGACTCACAATTATATAATTCTCTGGGTTTTGAATAAATTGTTTTGCTAGAACCTTGCGTCACAACAGTGGCGTTCAAGGATTGTTGTTGATACGAACTCACGATGGACGGGCGACTCAAAATGGATCAATTTGAGCCTGGGGTCACCAGATTAGAAGGGTGGTTGGAACGTCTTGAAATTCAGATGGAGTTTCGGAGCATCACGTATTATAAGAAAAAGGTGCTCATGCTCCTCACTCACGTTTCACCGGAAACGTACGACGCCCTAGCGGCGTGGACGGCGCCGGAAAGACCGAAGAATCTTCAATACGCGGACCTAACGAAACTACTGCAGGAACGATTTTGCAAGAAGAAGTTGCTGATAAATTGCCGACATGCCCTACTGTCAGAGAACCAGAAACCAGGACAAACGTTGGAAGAATTCTATCGAGAATTGAGGCAATTGGCTGGCAAATGCGAGTTCAACAACGTCAAGGATGTCAAGGACTGTATCTTGACAATGCAGTTCATTAGGGGAATCAGTAGTGATAAGGTTCGTGAACGTTTACTAGTTGAGCAAGATTTACAAGGCATCCAAACCCTGCAATTGGCACAGACAATCGAAACTGCGGAGAAAACGTCACTCAACCTGAAATCGAAAAATGGAGACTATGATGTTCTGCAACAACGGTATGAGAGAGAAAAAGAGAACAAGAAGGATCCAAAGAAGAAGCAGTGGAATAGTTCTGCTCCACGGTGCTATTCTTGTGGAAGAAATGGTCACTTATCGAGGGATTGTAACAAGGCTAAGGGAAGGAAGATGATTTCATCCGGAAGAAATCATCACCAGATCACAACGAATAAGGAAGAGGAGCATGGATTGGATTCAATCAAGGTAGAAATTTTGCCAAAAACTTATTGTATTATACCATCGGTTAATGTTGTAAGTGTTACACCGCCCATGATGCTGCCGGTAAGAATTGAAGGACGGCTGTGCGAGATGGAACTGGACACAGGCGCAGCTTTATCAATTGTGAGCGAAGTGGTATGGCAGAAGATTGGAAAACCGACATTGGTACCAGTGGAGTACACGGCAAAAAGCTACACTGGAGGAAGGGTCACGTTCAAAGGAGTCTGTAGCGTGGGTCTACAAGTTGGAGACGTCTGGCTTGAGGCGAAACTACATGTTCTACAGACCGGGGCGCCTATTTTTGGACGGGATCTGATTGAGAAAGTAGGAGAATTTGGTATGGCTCCTAATGATCTGTTTACCTTGGCAAAGAAGAGGGTCCTAGTGAATGAGCTCAAAGCTGCGAAGGGCAGCAATACCCCGCAACTGGGTACGACGCAGACCGTGGGAAGGGATCCCAAAGACGAAATTGGTGCGATGATGAAGAACTATCCTGCAGTGTTCTCGGACGGTCTGGGAAGATGCACGAAACTGCAGGCGAAGTTGCATATGGACGAAGACACGTTCCATGGAAGAAAGTTCTTCAGGGCTCGTCCCGTGCCCCATGCGCTCAAGGAACAAGTGAGCCAGAATTTGGAGGACATGCTCAAGGACGGGATCATAGAACAGGTGATGCATTCAGAATGGGCAGCACCGATTGTAATTGTTCCTAAACCAAACGGTAAGATCAGAATTTGTGGTGATTATAAAGTAGCTGTTAACAAGTGCCTGAGAGTGGATCAGTATCCGATACCAAAGATCACGGAGCTGTTCCATGTTCTCAACAGAGGAGAACACTACTCGAAGCTGGATCTGGAGAAGGCCTACAACCAAGTGGAGTTGGAGGAAGAATCAAAGAAATATACAACGATCAGCACGCACTTAGGCTTGTTTCGCTACAACCGACTGCCGTTTGGAGTCGCCAATGCCCCTGCAATCTTCCAGAACCTAATGGACAAGATGTTGCACGGAATCGACAATTGTATCGTCTACCTGGACGATATCGTGGTGACCGGGAGGAACAGAGCTGAGCACCTCCGTACCTTGGATAAGGTAATGAAACGACTAAAAGAACATGGGATGAAGGTCAAAGCAGAGAAATGTGAATTTTTCAAGGGCCAAATTGAAGTCTTAGGACATGTTCTGAGCCGGAAGGGTATAAGCACCAACCCGAAAAAGATTAAGGCCTTACTGGAAATGCCGGCACCGAAGTCGTTAAAAGAATTGGAAAGCCTAGTAGGTTTTGTGAACTACTACGCGCGGTTCGTTCCTCAGTTGGCTGATCTCTGCAGGCCGCTGAACAAGCTCAGAAGGAAAGACGTCGCCTTTGCTTGGGAGAAGGAACAACAAGATGCATTCACGGAAATCAAGAAACGAATGCAGGAAACAGACGTGCTCACTCATTTCGACCACACGAAGCCAGTGGTTCTTGCAACGGACGCAAGCGAATATGGATTGGGAGCCGTACTGTATCACAAAATGGAAGATGGTACCGAGAAAGTGATCGAATACGCCTCGAGGATGATGACTGCAACGGAGCAGAAATACTCACAGATCGAGAAAGAAGCGTTAGGGATCGTGTGGGGAATGGAGAAATTTCAGACATACCTGTTTGGTCTAAAGTTCCTGCTGAGAACTGATCACCAGCCCCTTCTGAAGATACTCGGACCGAAAGCGGAAATGCCAGTATTGGCAGCAAAAAGGCTTCACAGGTGGGCACTTAAGATAGCACTGTTTACTTTCGATATACAATATGTACCTACTGCGGAATTCGGGAATGCTGATGGATTATCAAGGTTGGTCGATCCTACAGAACAGATTACGAAGTACTTGGCGGACGAAGAACTGCAAATAAAGGCGATACAAGAGGAATACTATCAAGGGAGTCCGTTCAATAAGGCAATTCTCGTCCAGGAAACAGAGAAAGATGGGACGTTACGTACAATTCGGGACTACATCAGGAATAAATGGCCGGAGAAAATGAAGAAGACGGACGATTACAGCTACAAACTGTGGACAGTACGAGAACAACTACACGAACAAGAAGGCGTTATCCTGAAGGAAGGTCGCATCGTGATTCCCGCTGGAATGAGAAGGGCCGTAATTGAGATGCTCCACAAAGGACATCCCGGGATCACCAGGATGAAGGAATTCGCGCGCAGTAAGGTATGGTACCCTAATATAGACAGGGATATAGAAAGTAAAGTGAAAACTTGCACTAATTGTCAGTTACAAGCGAACAACCCGCAGAAGACGGTAACAAACTTGTGGAAGGAGCCGGATCAGGTTTGGGAACGGATCCACATCGACTTTGCAGGACCGGTGCATGGGTATCACTGGTTTGTGCTGGTCGACGCGAAATCCAAATGGATTCAAGTCACAAGAATGTCGAAAATAACATCGCAGGACGTCATCAAAGAACTGGAGCGGACGTTCACCATATTTGGACTGCCAAAGATGATTGTATCAGACAATGGGAGACAATTCACGTCTCACGAATACACCACTTACTGCAAGAACAGGGACATTAAGGTCACTTACTCACCTCCATATCATCCTCAGTCGAATGGAGCAGCTGAAAGAGCGGTGCAAACATTTAAGAAAATGATGGCCAAAGAACTGGGAGGGGGTGGAGTAGGATTGGACATTGCCTTGAGAAAGTTCTTGGCTAGCTATCGTAATACCCCACATACGACGACTGGTAAGAGCCCCGCAGAATTAATGTTTGGACGTTCTATTCGAACTATATTTGATTTGAACTGGAACCAGAATCCCGAAGCACCAGTAGCCACAGTGTCTCAACCTCCAGTCGAGATAGCGAGGACAAGACCTACCACAACCACGGAGAGAAAGACTCGTCAAGCTCAGGAAAGGATGAAGAGGAATTTCAATAAAAAGGCCAAGAAACAAGAATTTACCATGGGAGCAACTGTGTACGTGAAAGGCTATAACAACGACGCCAATTGGGTTCCAGGAATAATCGTCGAGCGTAAAGGTGAGGTTCTGTATCGGGTACACACGGGAAAAGGTGATTGGATACGGCACGCAAATCAAATGAGAGCTAGGATGTGCTACACACCGCAGGACTGTAGTAGCGGAGACGAAGGAACCATTGAGACTACTACCACCAACCTGGAAAGTACGTGGGACGAAACAGAGAATACCCAAAGGACTACGACGACCTCTGCGTCACCCGCCACCTCGACGACGTCCGTGAGAACTGCTATCGAATTGCGTAAAAGTGCTCGAGTAACCAAGCCAGTTGAGCGTTATTCACCAGCGTTGTCGAAAATCAGCGGAAGTAACAAGAAAATCAGCGGAATTAACAAACCGGAAGGAAGCCGGAGGAAGACAAAATAACATAACTTCATGCAAATTACAGCTGCATAAAAACCCCGGGCGGCTTCTATACGCACTTATCACAAAAATGTCGTCGCGTCGCTCTCACACCCGGTGGGATTCTCCGTCGTCTCCTCAGCCTCCGCCACCCTCCGCGTGTTTCCGTGTGGACGCTGGATACGTCCTCATGGAGTTTAGGGTGGATTATGTCTCCACGCAGCCGGGACTAGTTTCGTCTTTGGCTACAGCCATCATGCGTAAGTTACCAATCCCGTAATTGACCTCTCAATTAGGGTGGGGGTGTAACATATAGTCATATGTTATAGTATCACACTATTCTAAATTATCTGTTATGTCTAAAAATGGGATATATTGGAACATATTAGCATAGAGAGAGTAGAATAAAAGGAAAGGGTCTAACGCGTAGATATGGACCTCTTCGACCAGAAGACCTCTCTTCAACTTCTCTACTCGACACTCTACCTTCTGCCTTTCAGGAGCGGCGCCCAATCTACAGGGATCCACTCAAGGAGGAGCTGCCGTGCCGCCGCCCCCGATCTACCGTCGCTGAAGTCTCTACGTTGGATTGGGATTCCACCTCGGGACGACTCACAATTATATAATTCTCTGGGTTTTGAATAAATTGTTTTGCTAGAACCTTGCGTCACAACAACTACTACTCACAGCCCCATGAATTGCATATCACAACATCACCAATTGCATATCACTACCCCACCAATTGGATATCACTACTACTCACAGCCCCATGAATTGCATATCACTACCCCACCAATTGCATATCACAGCCCCACCAATTGGATATCACTACTACTCACAGCCCCATGAATTGCATATCACAACCCCACCAATTGCATATCACAGCCCCACCAATTGGATATCACTACTACTCACAGCCACATGAATTGCATATCACAACATCACCAATTGCATATCACTACCCCACCAATTGGATATCACTACCCCACCAATTGGATATCACTACTACTCACAGCCCCATGAATTGCATATCACAACATCACCAATTGCATATCACTACCCCACCAATTGGATATCACTACTACTCACAGCCCCATGAATTGCATATCACAACATCACCAATTGCATATCACAGCCCCACCAATTGCATATCACCCCCACCAATCACAGCCCCACCAATTGGATATCACTACCCCACCAATTGGATATCACTACCCCACCAATTGGATATCACTACCCCACCAATTGGATATCACTACCCCACCAATTGGATATCACTACCCTACCAATTGGATATCACTACTACTCACAGCCCCATGAATTGCATATCACAACATCACCAATTGCATATCACAACCCCACCAATTGGATATCACTACCCCACCAATTGGATATCACTACTACTCACAGCCCCATGAATTGCATATCACAACCCCACCAATTGGATATCACTACTACTCACAGCCCCACCAATTGGATATCACTACCCACCAATTGGATATCACCCATTGGATATCACTACCCCAATGAATATCAACCCCACCAATATACCAACAATATCACAACCCCATGAATTGCATATCACAACCCCACCAATTGCATATCACAGCCCCACCAATTGGATATCACTACTACTCACATCCCCATGAATTGCATATCACAACATCACCAATTACATATCACTACCCCACCAATTGGATATCACTACCCCACCAATTGGATATCACTACTACTCGCAGCCCCAGAATTGCATATCACAACATCACCAATTGCATATCACAGCCCCACCAATTGGATATCACTACTACTCACAGCCCCATGAATTACATATCACAACATCACCAATGGCATATCACTACCCCACCAATTGGATATCACTACCCCACCAATTGGATATCACTACTACTCGCAGCCCCATGAATTGCATATCGCAACATCACCAATTGCATATCACAGCCCCACCAATTGGATATCACTACTACTCACAGCCCCATGAATTGCATATCACAACACCACCAATTGCATATCACTACCCCACCAATTGGATATCACTACCCCACCAATTGGATATCACTACTACTCACATCCCCATGAATTGCATATCACAACCCCACCAATTGCATATCACAGCCCCACCAATTGGACATCACTACTACTCACAGCCCCATGATTTGCTTATCACAACATCACCAATTGCATATCACTACCCCACCAATTGGATATCACTACTACTCACAGCCCCATGAATTGCATATCACAACATCACCAATTGCATATCACAACCCCACCAATTGCATATCACAGCCCCACCAATTGGATATCACTACTACTCACAGCCCCATGAATTGCATATCACAACATCACCAATTGCATATCACAGTCCCACCAATTGGATATCACTACTACTCACAGCCCCATGAATTGCATATCACAACATCACCAATTGCATATCACTACCCCACCAATTGGATATCACTACCCCACCAATTGGATATCACTACTACTCACAGCCCCATGAATTGCATATCACAACATCACCAATTGCATATCACAGCCCCACCAATTGGATATCACTACTACTCACAGCCCCATGAATTGCATATCACAACATCACCAATTGCATATCACTACCCCACCAATTGGATATCACTACCCCACCAATTGGATATCACTACTACTCGCAGCCCCATGAATTGCATATCACAACCCCACCAATTGCATATCCACTACCCCACCAATTGGATATCACTAACTACTATCACCCCACAATTGCATATCACAACATCACCAATGCATATCACAACCCCACAAATTGCATATCACTACCCCACCAATTGGATATCACTACCCCACCAATTGGATATCACTACTACTCGCAGCCCCATGAATTGCATATCACAACCCCACCAATTGCATATCACAGCCCCACCAATTGGACATCACTACTACTCACAGCCCCATGAATTGCATATCACAACATCACCAATTGCATATCACAGCCCCACCAATTGGATATTACTACTACTCACAGCCCCATGAATTGCATATCACAACATCACCAATTGCATATCACTACCCCACCAATTGGATATCACTACCCCACCAATTGGATATCACTACTACTCACAGCCCCATGAATTGCATATCACATCATCACCAATTGCATATCACAGCCCCACCAATTGGATATCACTAGCCCACCAATTGCATATCACTACTACTCACAGCCCCATGAATTGCATATCACAACCCCATCAATTGCATATCACAGCCCCACCAATTGGATATCACTACCCCCACTAATTGGATATCACTACTACTCACAGCCCCATGAATTGCATATCGCAACATCACCAATTGCATATCACTACCCCACCAATTGCATATCACAGCCCCACCAATTGGATATCTCTACTACTCACAGCCCCATGAATTGCATATCACAACATCACCAATTGCATATCACAGCCCCACCAATTGGATATCACTACCCCACCAATTGGATATCACTACTACTCACAGCCCCATGAATTGCATAGCACAACCCCACCAATTGCATATCACAGCCCCACCAATTGGATATCACTACTACTCACAGCCCCATGAATTGCATATCACAACATCACCAATTGCATATCACTACCCCACCAATTGGATATCACTACCCCACCAATTGGATATCACTACCCCACCAATTGGATATCACTACTACTCACAGCCCCATGAATTGCATATCACAACCCCACCAATTGGATATCACAGCCCCACCAATTGGATATCACTACCCCACCAATTGGATATCACTACCCCACCAATTGGATATCACTACCCCACCAATTGGATATCACTACCCCATGAATTGCATATCACAACATCACCAATTGCATATCACAGCCCCACCAATTGGATATCACTACCCCACCAATTGGATATCACTACCCCACCAATTGGATATCACTACTACTCACAGCCCCATGAATTGCATAGCACAACCCCACCAATTGCATATCACAGCCCCACCAATTGGATATCACTACTACTCACAGCCCCATGAATTGCATATCACAACATCACCAATTGCATATCACTACCCCACCAATTGGATATCACTACCCCACCAATTGGATATCACTACCCCACCAATTGGATATCACTACCCCACCAATTGGATATCACTACTACTCACAGCCCCATGAATTGCATATCACAACCCCACCAATTGGATATCACAGCCCCACCAATTGGATATCACTACCCCACCAATTGGATATCACTACCCCACCAATTGGATATCACTACCCCACCAATTGGATATCACTACCCCACCAATTGGATATCACAACCCCACCAATTGGATATCACAGCCCCACCAATTGCATATCACTACCCCACCAATTGGATATCACTACCCCACCAATTGGATATCACTACCCCACCAATTGGATATCACTACTACTCACAGCCCCATGAATTGCATATCACAACCAACCCCATCAATTGCATATCACAGCCCCACCAATTGGATATCACTACCCCACCAATTGCATATCACTACCCCACCAATTGCATATCACAACCCCACCAATTGCATATCACAGCCCCACCAATTGCATATCACAGCCCCAACAATTGGATCATGTCACTGCTCGACCATCCACCAGTTGTATGTCACAACTCACAACCCCATGATTTGCATACGCCTTTCCCAATAATATAAATTTCACTGTCCCATTCGCAGCCTCCATGAATTGCATGAATGATTTATTACGGAAAGACGAATTGTATATTACAGCACTATACCAACTGAATAGCACTGCCCCTAGGATATCAGTAATTCACCACTTGTATATCCAAACATTTAATTATTACTCTTTATTTAGAAAAAAAAACAGATCAAATGTAAATTACTTGAAAAGAGAGAAACACATACAGGTTGAGCACATTCACATTCAGAGTCAACTTCTCACGCGGTGTATAATTGAAACGAAGAATCACAGTAAATATAAAAGAACTCGCCTAACAACCAGCAGGGTAAAGGACGAATAACAGTAGCATATATTTCAATAGTGTATAGCAAATGACCACGACCAATCATATCAAGGGCGAATATCCGTGGTTTTTTTTATTAACTGATTTGATTACAGGTAGATTGCTCAAATGGTGATCATTACCCCACCAATTGAATAATACTACCCCACAATTTACGACCACTACCCTATGAAGTTGTTTGGTCCATTCTTCAATTGTGGTGTTTATCCGAGTACAGTGAATGAAGAAATCTAATGGCGTAGCATAAAATAAGTAACTTTGCTACTCTGCACTGATGCGTGAAACGTATCACTGGTCGTTTTTTTCCCCAAACAACGACGCGTAATCGGTAATCAGCGGCACCGGTACCGAATTAGCATATTAATTGGCATACCAACAAATGCAAATTTAAATATACACAAGAAAAATTATGCACTATTCACTGTTCACCACAAGAAAGTGGAACCCCGATCATTTCACAAAACCCCGATTATTTTCCAAAAAAAAACTGGATATGACCCCGATCAAGGCCGTATTTTTTGAGGGACGTGATCGGGGTAATAACGGGGTTTTTTGGTTCTCCATGTCTATTCTCACACATCGCTTCTTTTTAGTTGCTCCTGTCAACTCTACTACTCTTTGTCTCAATCCACTTATAGTTTACAACACAAAGTGTTTACGTCAATGTTTCAGATTTTTGATGTACTTTCTTGGAGGTATTGTCCTCTTTCTATCAGCACTTTCTAATGAAGCAAATGCGGTACAGGAATGGGGAAGCAAGACACAGGACTTAATGGGTGAGTGACATTATGTGAAATAAAACATCTTAGAATGTAGGGAACAAGCTGGGCAGTTATGACATCAATATCATCATCGCCAACGAATTACCGATCGCCATCACGCTCAATTTTCGAAGAAAAAACTGGTAAGCAAGTAAGCCTTGAGGCGTGTCTTTTAATTTTGAAGACCGGTAAAGGGCCGCAAGGGGCATATATTCGGACCGAACTCGGGCGTGCCATTTAAGTGGCACTTTGCCGTAATTTTTCATTTTGTAAAGAGCGCGAAAAATCGGTATTTAAATTTTGTAAAGCAGCAGCAGTCATATTGCGCAACCAACAGAGACGACCATGCGCGTTATGGGCGAGTGGTCTACGGCGCTGGTTTGGAGTACGTGTTTAGCTAATGTCGCAAGTTCGGTTCCTGCCCGGAGCATTTGTCCTTCAAAGTAGAGTGGGGTCAAAACGGCTCATTTTGCGAGCCGGCTCGCGAGCCGTCTCTTTTCGAGCCGAGCCGCCTTTCTAACAGAGAGCGGGTACGGCTCGAGCCGCGAGCCGCAGTCAAAAAGAAACGGCTCACGGCTCGAGCCGCGAGCCGCAGTCAAAAAGAAACGGCTCACGGCTCGAGCCGCGAGCCGCAGTCAAAAAGAAACGGCTCACGGCTCGAGCAGTGAGCCGCTTTTCACGGAGAAGCGGGTACGGCTCACATTTTAGTAAATTAAAATATTTTCGTTATTTAGTCAAGCAAAAAGTAATTTTTTTGTTAGTACAAAGGTTACAATGCACAAAAATCATCATACTGAGGGCGGAGTTCGAAATAATGAGCGTTTACAACTATATTGGACACACCCATTATTTATTGATTATTTGCTGTTTTTTGGTTTCTTCCCGTGAACATAATAGTTTCGTATCATAATGATTTGTGTTTCTAGTTATTTTCTGTCTTTAATTAGGCATCTGTAGCTTTCCACCATAGTGTAGCGTTTATGAACTTTGCTTTATATGTAGCACACTACCGACAAAACTAGTTTACACCCGTTTATTTTTCACATTTTACTTGTTTTTGAAACTAGGTTGTTGATTTAAGCAATTTTTTCATAAATTATATAAGCAAGCATGAGCCGGTTCGCAGGTGAGCCGTGTGTTCGGGTTGAAGGCGAGCCGGCTCAGCCTGTGAGCCGTAAGGCGGGTCAGACGCGAGCCGGCTCACCCCCCGAGCCGTAAGGCGGGTCAGACGCGAGCCGGCTCACCCCCCGAGCCGTGTGTGGGAGTCAAAGGCGAGCCGGCTCAACCCGTGAGCCGCCCTTCGTCGAGCCGGCTCGTGAGCTGCCTGAGCCGTTATGACCCCACTCTACTTCAAAGTTCTAGGTACTTATGTATGTTGTTTCCGGGTGTAAGTTCGTGGTTCGTTTGCTAAAACGGTGTATATTCCTTTTCTGCCAGTTTAAAATGGCCCGTTTGTGGCCCTTTAGTATGCCCTCTAAAACCCCCAAAGTCTTCAGGGCGTACGCCGGGCACCCTTTAAAGCGAAATGCTAGCCTCTTTGGAAAATTTGCATATGATAAGCAAATTATATGTATCCTATGCTAATTTTGTACGATTGCCGTGGACGATCGAACAAAATTAGCATAGGATACATAGGATTTGCTTATAATGTGCAAATTTTCCAAAGGGGCTAGCATTTCGCTTTAAAGCGAAATGCCAGCCCCTTTGGAAAATTTGCATATGATAAGCAAATCCTATGTATCCTATGCTAATTTTGTACGATTGCCGTTGACGATCGTACAAAATTAGCATAGGATACATATTATTTGCTTATCATATGCAAATTTTCCAAAGGAGGTGGCATTTCGCTTTAAAGGGTGAGGTCCACCTCAGAAAACAAAAAAGTTATTATTTTTATTAGATTTCCCGTGTCTGTATCTACCAGAATAACTAAAACAAATTTGGCAGAAAATTATTTCCAACGAAATATGGAGCAAAAAATAGCCCTCCAGTACCATCTTTACCACACCCCGTCGATGGGGTGTGGTGCATGATAAACCGCGCTCTCGCTACCGTTGTTTGGGGACAATGAAAGGGCGGGATTATGGCTGTGCGTTTGTTGCTTTTTTAAAACCATGCGATTTATTTTTTTGCCAAGCTAAACAAAACACAATTAATCCCGTCTTCGTCATTTGTATTGCGTTGTAGTTATTTTAGAACATATTTTTTGTTTGTAATTTTTTTCGAAAATTTTTCAAAAAAAATTTTTCTTCTCAACCAACATGTAAAAAGGATACCAGGCTACCGTAATCCGAGGTACTCAAGCTGGACCATTTTTTGCTCATATTTCGTTGGAAATAATTTTCTGTCAAATTTGTTTTAGTTATTCTGGTAGATACAGACACGGGGAATCTAATAAAAATAATAACTCTTTTGTTTTCTGAGGTGGACCTCACCCTTTAAGGCCGGTAACGGGCCAGCCCCGTTCCAGAGAAAAGGTTGTGCCTTCGGGTCTAGAGTCACCTGAGAAAGGATTGGGACACAAAATACGCGCCGAATAGACATGGGGCGCAAATTGTGCGCCGACCCGGTGCGGGAAACACTTTTCTTGGTCCACTATATATCACGTTTGCATTGCGTATGCTAACACCATAAGGGGAAGGCGGCTTGATGAGGTTCTACACCAATACATAATTTTGCAACATCTCAACTCGGCAAACTCTAGCACCCTAAATATTGGGGCGAGGCGCGTCTAGCCCTTTTTGGTTCTTCGCCAGGGGTTTCCCATGTGTCGGAGCACCGAGCAATTAATAGCTCAAAATCTACTGAACCAAAACACTTGATTTTTTGAAAACTAATTAGCCAACCCGCCGCTGCAACCTGCAAAATAAAAATTCAGCTGTAAAAAAATGATTTTGAAGGTGTGCAACGAATAAAGCCCAATGTGTGTATTTCCCATCAAAATAAGCATGTATTTAGCATGTTTTTGTCGTTTGTATCAATGGGATTTATTATTATACCAGCCGTTCGCTCCGACTGGAGGAATCGGCATTCGGCCGATTGTTTCCCTATTTAAAAAAAGGATTGCTACAATTTAAAAAGTAACTCTCGTCTCTTTCTCCTCCCACTCATTCACACGTCTCTGATTGTGGAAACGTATAATAATCAGTTTGGATCACCACGACTAATGCTACCATGCAAATTTGCTATTGAAGGTGCTGTATGTAGGGCAGGGGATTATCCTTGTGGTAAGCTAGCACAGCTCAACAGGTAGAGCGTTGGACTATGAATCGAGAGGTTGTGCGCTGCTGTGGGTTCGAATCTCGCCAGCGGCAAAGATTTTGTATGCTCTTTGACAATAGAAAATTTTCTTTATGAAAATATTTCGTTGCGTGCATACAAACAAAAGACCAAGTATATTCCACCGGGACACGTGGTAAGGAAATAAGGGTGCAATTGTTGTTCGTCTACGATATGGTTCTCCGATTATCGACACCGAAAAATTTCAGCGGGATAAAGTATAGCCGAAATTTAGTGTACATTTAGCCGAAATTTATAGCCGAAATTTAGTGTACGCCTCTGGTTGCCGTTTTGGGGCGGGAAACACCCCCAAACTGTTGTGGAAAACACCCCCAAAACGTTGCCAAAAAGGTGCGAAAACGGTGCGGGAAAAGTAGCAACTGCAAAAAGAAAGCAGCGTGTTGGATTCGAACCTACACTTTTGTTAGATACTTTCTCTAAACAGCGCCTTAGACCACTCGGCCACACAACACAAGTTAGAATTGTGGTTGCGGAAAAATATTAGTACAACAACTGCACTTACGGCAGCTCCTCCGAGCCTTTCAAAAACGTTGCCGAAAGGGTGCAGAAAAGGTGCGGAAATGGTGCGGAAAAGGTGCGGAGCGCAACCTGCGCGCCGAACCAAGAAAAGCGTTTCGCGCACCGGATCGGCGCGCATTTTGCGCCCCATTTCTATTCGGCGCGCATTTTGTGTCCTGAAATGGTGCGGCGCGCAACTCATCGGTTCTCAGTGTTTGGATTACCGGTGTACGCTATAGCCCAAAGACGGTGGGTTCGATTCCCGCTCGTCCAATACCCCAACTTTTCGATCAAAAAAACCTGGAAAACAATATACCATACGAGCATTTACCGAGCATACGCGAATTTTTGCAAGAGTGCAAGGTTTCACAAGCCACAATCTATAATCACGTACGTGTAGGTATCTATGGAACCCAATTAATATAAAAGAAAGGAATTGCGTAAACAAAGATTTTCTGAAATAAAATTCTAGGGAATTCGGTATGTTCGGTTCTGACAATGAGAGCCTTGGTCACACCTGGGCATCAAATGCCCCTGTAAAATAGCTCCTGGTGCTATTCCAGTAAAAGCAGAAGGATAGATGAGAAGGTCTGACGAGAAAAACATTTATAATGCTGGTAAAATCCGCCGAATCCGCGTACAGCAATCAAAATTGAATATGGTGCGCAAATTCAAAAAATGGGCTCAAAGCGAAATGGCACCCATTTTAGTGTTTTTTTTTTCAAAAAAAAATATTTTAAACATTTATTAATGAAAATCAACATAAAAAATACCATAAATGGATAAGAAAAAGCAAAAACATAAGTGCTAGCATTTTGCATGGAAAAACTGTCCATTACGCTAGCCTAATACATTTCCACTCACCCGCCCAAAAATTAAATCTCCCGCTTAATAACCATTCCGAGATTTGTAGTTTGGATTACTCAGTGTTTATTTCAAATATGTTAGGCATGTGCAACTCTATATGTCAAGTTCCTAATGCAGTTAGACAAGTAGAAGCCGTAGCCGAGTGGTAGCGCTCTCGCCTTTTGTGCGAGAAGTCCCGGGTTCGACCCCACAGCCGGCAAACAAATTTTGCAGGAAATATCAGTTTCAGAGAAGGAGAAAGGAGATGTGGAATTTAACAGGCTTGGCAAAATATTGACAAAGCCTGTTAAATTCCGCGTACAGTTAAAATTGATTCGATGACGTTAATTGATCCAAATTATACCTTACACTTGCTGACCATATCTTGTCAATCAAGGAAAAATAACTTTGCGGTGCTTTTTGATAAAATCTAGAAAGAATTCTGACACATTTGATATGGTCAAAATGCCCGCGTAGAACTTTGAAAATCCGTTTAATTTCGATACAAATTCACAAATAAACTTCATTCACAAATAAACTTCAAAATCTGTGATTTTTTTTCTTAGGAAAATAGCTGTCCTGAAAATTCGACTACTTCTTCACTAGAATTCTCTAGTAGTCTTCCTGAGACCTCGGTTTTACTTCACTCTACCAACTGTGATTCCTTTAAACACATACACATAGTAAATACGTCGGGTCATACTATGCATAGCGACATAGCTAGGTATTCGATATCCGTTATTGTACTGTGTCAATTACTTACAGAGCATACACAAGACAAAGATGCTAATAATATTAATTACGCAGAGGTTCAAGGAGGACAATAATATAAAATAAAATATTTCAGACCCAAGGTGCATGATTAAATGGAACTCCGAGTTCTTTGACAAAGATTACACGGAGATGATAATTTCGAGACCAATCTATGAGGGCGAGGGAAGAATTGTGTGCACGAACAAAAAGAACATGGAGCTGCATGAGCTCACCGAACAGGACGACTGGGTGAGCAGAATGTTTTCTTACCGTGAGAGGGCGTATCACAACACAGACACATACCCACAAACATTTATTAGGAATGGCTAAATAAACAGAACAATCTGATGAAGTGTGGAGTGCTCAGTTATACGAAGAACATTTCCAAATGTCCTTCGCTAGCGGCCTAGCGCCACACAAACACAGACTCACGCACACACACCCACACATTGATTATGATTTATGATTTGCGTGAAACATTGTGTTCATAGCCCCGTGTTACGCATCGAAATTACCTTCGGTCATCAGACTTATTAGCCGTGCCAGGAAGAGGTATTTTTTTAATACTGAAGGAAACAGTAAGACTTTGATTTCAGCTACGAATTATCGAATATGTCGGAAATGTGACGAACAAAGGTCTTGCTGACTGCACTCAATACCCCCAGGTATGTTCATTCGGACAAAGTAACTTCGTTCGTTAGTGCCATAACAACACTACCCTATTTTATGTTTTTCGAGTGAGATAACAACCGCAAGGGCAGATGGGGGGGGGGGGGTGAGTGTAAATTTCATGTGGAGAAGTAGAGCTGAGTAATTATAACCCCTAGTCTAACTTTTGGCCAGTACGTGTCACTGATTGTTAGAACGCGGCGCTTAAATATACAAAGGAAATTAAGAAATGGATTAAGTATAAACGGCTGAATATTTGGGTGATGGTCTACACTTGCATTAACAAGCTAATATTTAGATCTACGCACATGCACACATGGCCCTCAAGGACACTCGCATCCGTAACAGATGTTCCGTAAGTAGTTATCACTGAACATTGGGTATTGGGTTGCGATAACGGGTTCCGGGAATCTGATTATTATAGGCTATTCAGGGCAACAAAAAAAGTAAATAATTGTCGATATATAATGAAACTTGAGTGGTAAAGAAAATATGAAATAATTCAAGCGGAACATGGCAAAAGGTACATTATTTAGCCAGGCTACATTCGTATTTCTCACGCTCACGTTTAACTTTTAAGTCATGGTTCCGTTACATAATTAACAGGTTGTACATACTGATCACAGAACACAAAAAAGAAAAAACATGGATATCATTACAAGGTCTTATAGCCTTCTTACTTAGCCATTGCACTGACAAGAAGCCGCAAAAATGACTGTTATCATAAAGTGCTAAACAAGTAATAGAATAAAAGTCAATACTCGCGCGTACGTTGGCAGGTAATCCCCCGGAGCTGGAAAGCTCAATTACCTTAATTCTCAATTGTTGGTAGTGCAAAAACCTTCAAGCTGCAACTATAACTACGGCCATCAGTGAAACCTCGTTGCGATTGCTCCTTGACCAACCAATCTGCAATATGCGTAAGATCGTAAGCGGCTCCAAAAAAAAATTACAACCAATACGTCTTTCAGGTGGTCGTTGAATTCTGTGACAATTGTCAGACAGGGTGCCGACTTGTCAGCCCACTTGCATACTCGTCCCGCGAGACAATGATTTCATGGGCGGTCGAAACGGTCGGACTGAGGGATAGCCAATGTCAGCGGACTTGGATAACGTCAAACATTGATCAGGTTCCTCACTTTCACTTGTTATTAATTGTTTTCTCACTCGAGCTCATAGAAAAGTAACCATGTAGAGCACGCAGATTCTCCCAAGTGGCAACTGTGACGGACAGTATAGAAACATCGACTTGTAGTTGTAGCTGACGGGTATGCATCGTATCGTACCCTCACTGTATTTCACTTTGGGGTGTATCACGGAGAGATGCCAGAAGACGAGTCGACCTATCGATAGTTGCAGGCATCCTTGCCCACATGCCAACTCAGTAAGAAAATATAGTTATGATAATCATCACCTGCTGGCACACTTTTCACCAGTGATGCAGTGATTCTCTTTGACGTGATCAAAACCTAAAAATCCGATTGTAGGAACTGAAGAGAAACGCAACTTGGATTCTCGAAATCAAGGAGGCCTGTCAAACGTGTTTCGAGGCCGAGTGCACCACAGTTAAGGGACAATTCGTGTCGAATCTGCTGATGTCCGAGTTGGGAAAACGCCACCGTGATCCTCAGGCTGTCTGGAATCATCTGTGTCGATACGCAGCGTAAGTACAATAATCTATTAACGGCCAAAAATAATAGTAAAAGTAGTTGGAAGTGATGAGTCGATGCCAGTTGAAAGTTGGCACCGGCAGCTAGCTCACAGCATCGTTCTTGAACGTTTCCCCTTTAGTAATCGTAACGTAACGGGCAGCATGAACAGTGGTAGCGTTCACATTTGAATTTATTGAATTGAACGCATGAATGCATTCACGAAACTCCCTTGAAAGTCCTTCATTCCAGAGCGATGGGAAAGTTCGACTACACAACCTTCAGCCTTGAGGAGAGATTCAATGCCTATGACGAGTTCGTACAGTTAATGATGTAAGTTCGTTTACACTTTTTGAAAACTTCAACCGATTGCATACTTAAACATTTTCACTGACATTGAACCAAGTGCAGATGTAGATGATTAAAGACGTAACCTATGCAAGATCGACTGCCCGATAAAATTAAGTGGATCATGCTTCACAAATAATCTATAAGTTAACGATTAACCATCGGTCCGATCCGTAGCACCCTCTCTCGGCCTATCTTATTAGATAATAGTAACTGTAGAGCGCGCTCGCTAGCACTCACCTTATAGAAGTAGAATTCGAATAAATTGTCCCGCTTTCTATATAAAAGAGTGCGTATGGAAAAACGCCTCCGACGGCGTAGCCGAATGGTGTTAGATAAAAGGATATAATCCTTTATAGTAATTCACTGTTTGCAGGGCCTTCCAATCGAACGCTTGGTGGTGTTTCCCCGTCATCATAATCTTCATGATTGTATGTACGGCGTTCTTCAATATTCCAAATAGATACCGCGGTAAGTATACATTTTCATTTTGTTTTCTTTAATTGATAACCAGTACAGGGAGCAGTATTTGCCATGTGCTACTACTTTCCTTATTTAGCTGCAATGCGAACAGAGCTGAGAATATTTAATTCTCAGGATGTTTTCAGACTTTTTCGACCTGAGCGCACATATTGAGTCCTTCAAGAGGTTTAAGGCCGACCGTCTTTTGCAGTGGGCGATTAAGCGGCTATCGACTAAGGTGGAGAGGATGAAGGCTAAGGCAGCCAATGCTATACAGAGACTCAAGGCAGCCGTAGCCAAGAAGGTACTCATCTACCCTACAAAGTATTGTTAACTACGAATTGTCCCACTTACCAACATTTTTAAAACCTCGACGTTTTACCGTTTATTCTAACCAGCTGTGCAGAGCACGACAAGTATAGACGATCATATGTGTATAGGTACCTCTCAACAATTACAGAACCCTGCGGAGCCCACGACAACCGCTAAGAAGATCTCTGCAGCCTCTGCTGTGTCTACCGGTACCGAACCCAAAACCAAGTCGAAAGCCATCTCCACCTCTAACAAGAAGAATGGCAAGAACACCGGCTCTCGTGGGGAACCCGCAGGCAGAGGAAGGAGGAGAGTTTAGAGTTCAGGTAAGCCATTTCTATCCAAATGCAATTTGAATGAAGGCCGAGAGAGTGTGCGAACAGTGAATGAGTGTTTCCTTCTTCCCAGATAGACGGGAGTAGCCATTCAATAGTAGTGAAATCTTAAGGGAAGATGCACAGACGCAACTGCAAGAAAATAATCTACTACCTACAGCTATCATTTAGAGATTGTCGAATACGGAGCTTTATTAATGGAATGTGTCCCAATGAAAAGGAATACTGCCGACGCTATCCTTTAGAATCTGCATATGTAAACTTCATTCTCTCCGTATAAGTGATCGAATAATCTTGTTGATGAACCCTCGATTATGTATGTTCGTGAGCGTATTCTAAGCGTCTTCGTAGCTAATGCAATATGAAACTGATGTTTCAAGAATAGTAGTGTTTTTTTATTTATTTATTATAGTTCCTAAGCAATGCTTTCTGGTTGTATGAGTAGTCTAGGCTGACTTCGATATAAACTCAGATAGTACACGGTTTCCTATATATTCGGGCTAAGGAAGCGTGCTAACGAAATCGTTTATTTGGATGTTCCGCCGTCAGTGTAGTTTATAGACGAAGTATTTTAGTTCGTGCAATATGGTTTTAATTTTAATTTGGTAATAAATGATTAAAAAATATTGTTTTCGTCTAATGAATTATGTAGAACGATCTTGGCAAACACAGGATTATTCTTCGCATTATGCCTGGCACTCAAAGTCTACACCACTACCATTCACCCAAAGTCTACACCACATCAACAAGAAACTACTGCATCGACCACTAATAGCGCTAAGCTTAACTACCAAACTGCTAAAAAAAATAGATGGAAAAGCAATGCAATTAGAGATCACTAACAAAAAAACCCAGTGTTATAATATTAATTAGCAGATGATAAAAGGGGCTTTTGGGTTGGTTCATGGCTAACCGAGGACAACCAATAAATAGTCACAATGTAAATGGATCAGCACATCCAGTTAACAGGCACGAGTAATTACTGTCTGTCATATAAGCCATCATCAAGTTGGAACCCACGTATGTTGGATACTAGTGCACTGGTCGACCATCTACAAGCTGTAAGTTGGACAAGGCGAAGACAGGAAATGCCTTATAGTCTCATAAATGCTAAAGACCCTATACGCTTCTCGATTGCTGTTAGAATAAAACAACTGAATATAGTGTTAGATTAAATCAATAGTCGATGATAACCACGCTTATCCACTAACACCACCCTTCTACGAATAATGCAAACTTGTAGTGCACATCTTAGGACCGTAGATACAAGAACACGGAGCGCGCGCCCAGCTAGGTCTACGGAAAACAGCCAACAGTAGGAAATACAGGGGCCTACCACAGTAGCTCCACACGTCCCGTACCCACCTACTTATCAAGTTAGAGGCATCAACGGACCTACGGACAAATCAACCATCTGATGCACCGTAGCTAGTAATCAAATATGCTATCAGATGCTTCGGTGATCCAAACAACACATATACAATAAAAAAGTATACAAATCATCGACACCCGAAGCGAAACGATGTTGCACAAAATATCACCACCACAATTCGACACACAAAAAAAAACTTTATCATCGCGTACGGCGTAACGGGACACCAATAACAAAACCAAGAATAGGTACCGCTGCCGCACGCTGGAATCATGTACTGTACGAAATAAGCAACAAACACATGACAAGCCAAACAATGAAGGCAATGGGCTCACAATGTGATGTTATAATGGCCAACCAATGAAGAGAACAAAAGAAAGAGTTAACGATCAGATGTTCAATTAGTATTAGCCTTGGTGTCAGGCTCGTAACCGCCGGCGGGAGTGGGAAATCAGTCCTTGAATACCATCTGACATGGTTGTCGATCAGTCGACCTGAACAGATCAAACAAAATTAGAATAATCGGAACTTGGAACGTCTAATTGTAGTCCATAACAAATGAATGCAAGTTTGCATTAATACACCGACAACAACTCGAGGACAAAACGTTCACACGGAACGGAGACGCCGCGTTTCTCTACCAGAGACCCAAAGTAAGCGGCAGAACAATCAATCAACGTTTAAGACAATCAGTATCCGCAAAGCAATCAACATGGCATCGACCGAGAACCTCAGATATTACACAATGTAATTTTTCACATTTATGTATCTCCGAGAACGGTGACGGGAAGAGTATTGTCCGCTGCACAGGAAAATGCTAACTGCTAACGTAGGGACAGTAACTACGACAGCCTGTGGTCAACTGGTCAACACCCATCATCACCAATCAAACAGTATTCATGTCCAGCCTACGTTTCGTGCCGAGGGCCCAGGTTCCTGGACCAAGCTTATTTGCATCGATCGACCTGCCATTGGCGGTTCCAAATAAATGGTGAGCGCCGAGGCAAGCTTTCACTTTCACGCGTACCTGAACGAGAGGGATAAACACAAACTATGAGCATACCAAAATACAAACCTAAATCTCCCTCGTTTCAGACCACACTCTTTTTTTTGCACAAGTGAGACTACCGAGCGAAGAAACGAAGAAGCAAAGCGTGTTATCAAACTGAACGCACAGAAAACAATATATTTTCATTTCAAAACAACAAGTATATCCGAAATTTGACAATATCCGCTTACACAAAAATTGTCGGCTTCCGTTCCGACATCAATCATTTTGTTTTCAATTCACATCATTAGCGCGTTCTCCTTTAGGCATGTATAGTTATTCCACGTGAACTAGGATATCAGGAAGCCGTCGGTTGAGAAGTTGAGAAGTGAAAAGGCCTGAGCCTGACACAAAATCCTAAACAGAAAAACAAATGAGAATATTAAATAAGCTGACACCGATAACATGGACGGTACTAAACCAGGCCCTTAAAACAGTCTCGCGTTTGTGAGTTAATTACTTGGAAATTATTCTGTAGCAATACATTACAGCTTCCCGTGGAATTGCGCAGCGTTACGGAGGGAGTCCATGCGACGTGGGAAAAAGTGGCACTCCGTTGGGTAATGGGGTGCAATTTGCCCGCCGTAACGTTGCTAAATGCATTTTGCACGAAGCTCTCACGCGGCTTGCATGTGACGTCTCTCGCCAGTGCGGGAAATGCAGATGCGCTACGCTACTGCTATAGAAAAGTTTCTAAGTAATTAACTCACA
Organism: Pelodera strongyloides; assembly: GCA_036852015.1. Taxonomy (NCBI): domain Eukaryota; kingdom Metazoa; phylum Nematoda; class Chromadorea; order Rhabditida; family Rhabditidae; genus Pelodera; species Pelodera strongyloides. Next base: position 29,196 of record JAANDG010000293.1, read on the forward strand.
AACAAGAGACTAGTTTTTGAGGCCCGGCGGTTTAGTAGCCTCTCCCGATAAGAGCCTGTCTACTCACTGCATTGAATAAACTGCTCCGGTTTCTCATCACAATACAACTTATAGCCAGCTTGGGGAGGAACAACGACAACACAACAAACACATCAGATTATGGTCGAAATAACACTTTCTAGCTATGAGACTGGCTTATTCATTAAGATTTTTAGGGCAGCAAACAATGCAACAATGACCATCGAAAGATATTTGTGAGGAGTGTTTTGCAGTAAGATAATAAGGTGGGGTTGCCCAAATTTGCAAATAGCAATGCAGCATCCTGTAAAGTAGCAGGTCGGAACAAACGGGCCAAACAGGTCGGAACAATCGACTCACCATCATCGGTAATGCTTGTTATCGAATGCAAATGCAGGGCGATGGTCGGCCTTGCATGCCAGAAGAGTCGCTTCGAGCTGGAGACGGTAACTGGACGCACATACTGAAGTCGAACCACCAATCTTAAAACAAAACGAACAATCGCCGTTAAAATAAAATAGGTCCAGTACTGCAAAAAAAACGCCCATAAAGTTATACTTCGGCACGCATCTCATCACGTCTAAAGGCGCACAAAGTCAGTGTTAGCGCGCTGCGAAATGCTTGCGCGCGAAAAACCAGTGTTAGCGCGCTGCGAAATATCCCGCTCATATGAGAGACGCAGTTTTGAAATTCCTTTTTTCCTGGGCCCCCTTATTTGGCAACAATCTCGCCTTATAAACTCGAACGGAATATTTCGCGAAATTTACGCATTTTGCCCAACTCGCATGCGCCCTAACGAAACTACCACAAAAAAATAACAAAACAAAACAAGAACATATACGTACAAATCGTAAAGCAAACCTTCGCAACGTCAGACTAGGAAATTCATCGGCAAACTAATATATTGATTTATCGATTGTTCATATTTTTAAATTACAGATTTGAAAACGAGACTACGGTGCGCTGTGCGCCATTTAGCATGCAGCACGTCAGACAGTCACAATAGTAGGAGTGCACAGTGATGCCAGACAAAGAACGCTTATTGATTTTTCCTGTAATAAACATTTTCACACTCCCGAAACTTTGGTATTTTTGTGCAGTAAAATGAATTATCCTTCCTGAAAATCCACTTGGACCTGAACATTGATTATGAGCTTGAAAAGGGGGTTTCAATGCAATGCGGCGCATTGTACAATTAGCCCTGTATATAAACTACATACTATGCATAAATCGTTTTCGCTGTGTAACGTCTCCCAATATTCAAGAAGGGCAGATCTAAACATTCCAATCAATTGTTTGCTAGAACCACGTTATGCTTCAGGATTGTAAGTGATCCGTGAGGTACATAGCAAATATTTAAGAAAGCGTTTCATTGTTAATATTAATAACGACCACTTATCCAATTTGAAGAAAGGGTTTGTCACAGTCGAAATCTACATACAGCGAAGATGGGTGACATCAAAAATCTGAAATTTTTTGACATTTTTTTTCTTTCTGGATTACTGCTGGTCCATGAAAAAAAAAATCATTTGCTGGGAATCGAAAGTGAAAGTTGGAAAATACAGAAAGAGTGAAATTGCAAATCGTCACAGAGCTGGAAGGGCAGCAAAACAAGACATTTTTTTCCTGCAAGACATTTTTCCAACAATATGTATGTTACAAATATTCTTCAAATAACAAAAACACAACGCACATAAAAGGGACATAACGGTGACCGCGTCCCTTTAATCGAATATTTTTCCTTCAAATCCTAAGTTGTACCGTGAAATACTATGTTCATCATTCGCAGCTTAGCGGAAATCATAATCGCATGTTTCCTCCAAAACTAGCGGGAAACGCGGAATTCCTTCCTTATTGCGAGCGCTAATCAGGGGCATTGCCGCTAACACAAGGCCTTGCCTAATGTTTAATTGCGGGACAAGATTTTCTAATCTGTCAGAAAACATTTCTTATTGCGTAGGATTGGGTGCTAGCCCGCCAGGAAACGAGGGATTTATTTTTGTTTCGCGGTAAACATGCAGTAAGATGAACAGAGTAAGAATAAGCGAAATACTATTTATTAGTCCTATTGTATATTCCACATGATTAGTAATGATGCTTTTTTCAACTTATTTTTACTTATCGTTCGTTGTAAGGCACAACGTGACAGTGCGTTGTTCATACGTTCATAGTACATGGCATGTCCCACTATTGTTAGTACCAACCATACTCAACTAATCCATACGTCAAATAGTGCGAAGCAGATGAATTTGACTAATGCCTGTTGAATATGCACTGCCACGAAATTTGCATCACATTTGTGTGAAATTCTTTTATTCGAGAAATGAAGTGGCTTCAGCCGGTCGTCTACCTCCTCTTATGTGGAGTGATAGAAGAATTTGAATGTAACGTAGTCATATTTACGGATCCACCGGATCTTATGAACCGAACAACTGACAATTAAGTGCGAGGAGCCGGTAAGTTTTCCTCAACATTTTTTACAATTTATGCACACATGCATGTGAATCGGATCTCCTGAGCCGGAATTCTCGCGTCACTGGTTGGCTTCCCAATTGGAAATTACCTACCAGTAAAAAGGCGCAATTCTGGTGCACTGTGGTAGGAGGTGCGGCGCCTATCGCGGTTTCCCAATTGGTAGAGGATAGGAGGGCTCTTGCATGCATTGCGCTTACCAGTGGTTCGGCTCTGGGAGAGCTTTGGAAATGAGTGAATGCATTATAGTGGATTTTCAGTTTTTATATATACTTATTATTGTTTACTGCCATATGTATTATTAGTTCACTACTACTACTACTCTCCCCATTTTTTGTTCTCTCCCAAAACAGATATTCACGAATTCACGCGCTACCAGTAGTAGGCCGTTGTCACTTCCAACTTGGTAGACCGAAATGCCTATCAAAATGCCTGCCAAAATGCCAGTCCCAGAGCGGCGCGAGAATGCGGGCTATTGCCTGTTCCTTATGGTCTAACAACTAGACACGCGATGCTCACTTTTTTGCACGGATTTTGCTGAAGAGTTAGTAGATCTGTCAATAAGGAAATCATCTGGGGTTTTCTAATATATATTTTTTTAATCCAAGCACATTACCTAGGGTTTTATAATACTCAAGTAGTCCACTCATTCTGCAATAACCTTCTGTTAATTTTAATCAACTGAAAAAAATCAATTTTCAGATTTCCGATGTTTCTACTTCGCTCTCATAAATAATTACAACTTCGCGGAGGACTATCTTAAAATGGGATACGCCGAGAACAACAACAAAGTTTATCGTCAACAAGGATGCACAAACTACGCAAAGGTTTTCTACCCAATCCTTAAGGGACTGGACCCGATGATGGTGAATTTGAACCTATTTTACCTATTTGAAAAAAATGATTTGATCTTATACTCATAATTGAATTTCATTTTGTTACAACTGATAAAAAAATAAGAACGAACTAACGGGAAGACCATTTAAAGGAGAGGTTCACGAGAATGAAGTGCTCAAATAGTTTCCTTTTATCGAAAGGTGATGGTACTAAATTCCGAAAGACATGCTTTACAAAGCAAAAGCTTTTAACTGGAAGAGGTAAATGAATAGCTATGAATTCTATCCAAAATTTTGGATCGTAGTAAATAGTTGATTCGTGCATTACCTCAGGAAATAAAACAATAATATAACACACACAAGAGTGAATTATAACAACATAAATGTATATACTACGGCATGCCTAAAATAGTTTCTACCTAGCCACCTTTCTCAAATTCTAGCATCCATAATATACCCCCACCCGCAGTAATTCGAATGCGCTATGCACGAAAATTCATGTACCGCACATGGTAGTTTTTGTGGATAGGCCACAGGCCTAATTAATTACTCCAAACTAAAGTGCTGAGCCTCATAATGCTTGTTTTTTTTTGGAAGATCAACCCATCATCCTTCGATAAAAGGAGAGAAATAGATGGTGTTGTTTTCGTGAGCCTCCTCCTTTAAAGGGCCGGGCACGTGGAGTGAAGTATTCCTACAGTGCCTCATAACGACAGTCTAGGATTTGGGGATAATAAAAACTGCAAATAAACGTGAAACTAATTACATTTTTTTGGTGCACATATTGATACTTCGTACTACTGTGTACGTATTGTTTGCGCAACTGATCCACAGCCGAGACCTCTCGAAGATGTGCCGCGATACCGCCGCGTAATTTTTTTGCCCACCATAAGTCAGCCACGCCACCGCGGAGTTTCCTCAATGCGAATCTCTTCACAGAACCATAAAATAATATTGTTTTGCAGCCGTACTACATCAACAATGTGCATAGAGGTATCCCATTAGCACGGAAATCAAACGCCTTTCTGGGCAGAATGACATCACTACAACGCACAAAGGAATATTGTGGAATCATGTATCTGGTTAGTACTTCGCACAGTATGTACGTATGTGTGTCTTAAAGCGAATATGTAGGCACTCAAAATGAGCAAAAAAAAGCGAAACTAGCGTTTCCACACCAGACGTTAATTTAAATAGGCGACTGAATATGTAAATACGAAATTGGAATGCGCTGCATCTTGAATCTTGCTATTTGCCGATTTAAACTGAAATTTATTCAATCGGACCCAAATTTATGCAAGGGTTCCGAATTAGCGTTTACTATGGAAAAGGCGAGCTTTGTAATTGATTTTCTTTTAAGTGGGTAATTGTAGACAACTTTTGTTATTGTTTCCTTAATGGGCAACACGCATTCTATTAATACAGCTTATCTTCAAAAAGGGCCTACATATTCCCTTTAAAGGGTTATGTGCATTCCAATAATTTAACATGCTTGTTTATTAGAATTCTATTCTGGTGCACACTAGAATAGTTGAAAAAGTAATGATATTTTAAGATTCCGGCTGCTTTTCTCCAATATTGGGAGAGTTTTCACAGCGAGCCGAATTTATGCATGGTAAATGAAATATTTCATTTCCTATCAAAGTCTCTAAATGTTTCCATTTTTATACACATATCCAGTGCTACTCTATACAACTAAACATAGTTTGCTAATACCAATTTGATAGTGCAGTACTTACATGATAGTGCAGTTTTGCGGCATACCATGTAGAAAAAAATTGTAGAAGATGGGGATTTCATCAAAACATGCCATGTATTTCGGCAAACGCGAGAATTGTTTACCGCAAATCTTTACGACAAACTCTGTCTTAGCGAAGACGGATGTTATAATGTTATGGATTATTATGAAGAAGACCTTCCATTTTGTGTGAAATATACGGCTATCCATGAATTTCAGGTCAGTTTCGAGAAATTGTAAACAATCTTTTTTGAAAATACTTATTCAGGTTGGAACCATTCTTGAAAATATGGTCCTGTAACTATTTTTTTTGTTATCCCAAAAAAAACGACAATACGATAGTAATTAATATTTCATAGTGCCCTTGTGGAAAATAAACGTTCCTTTTATTTTAGAATTCCTCGATTGGTTCGTGGCACCACAGCATTGTCAACCACTGCAAACTGACAGAAATGGTTCCTCAAGCTAAAGCCGAAAAATACGATCGATCAATTCTTACGCAAGAGGGAAGAACGAAAGAAAAGTTGGGGGAAATGTGTCGCTACCTGAGGTATACGTTCTCGCGACCTTTTATGCTGGGGGAGGGGAATTGTTCGCTTCGATCTGTAACGAAATGAGTTGAATGCCTTTGGGCCTTCAGGGAGACGTTGGGAACCTAAAGAAAGCCAGATTTTATACAACACCCTAAACGTAAAAATTGTGTATCGTGCAGGGCACCACCAAAAACAGACGTTTCTCAGACGGCTATGCCTCCTGATGCGTCTTTCCATACTTATGAAGCGTTTAAAACTTTTAGAGTAAATCTTATGAATAAAGAAAATCACAAATAAGTTCTTTTGCATAATGAGCATCGGGTCAGAGCTTATTTTTTCGGGTCAGAGCGAACAATTTATTTTAATGATTACCGTAACGTGCGTCTTAACTCACACTACAGTTACTCTTTTTAAATAGTACGATTGTATAGCCAGATACTCTCGAGACTTATCAAATATTTATATGTAGATATCGCCTTCTACCAGAAGAAGGAAAAGAACAAGAAATACCCGATGAAATGGACGATTATGAAACATCCGACATAGAAACGACAACAGGAAATGAATCCCAATTTGGAGTATCAATTTTTATCACCACAACCTTCCGGAACATAATTTTCCTTGCTATTGCCTACGCAGGCGGTACGTTTATGATGTTAATGAACCAATTTTAAGATCTCATAATGAGCTCAAAACTACACGTGCGCTTCAGAACGTGTGATTTCACCTTAACATAGCGTGCAGTTCTAGCGTAAACAATTTTCTTATGTTTGCATACGGAATTCATGCTTTAGGTGAATGAACAACTAGAGGATCACAACTTCCAATGTGAAAGGCTGTTACGAGTTACCATAATCCAAGTGTTTTCTTGATAGTCGAGTTGTCTAAGCTAAGCGTACACCGTTCTTTAAATCGTCAGATGTAACAATTAAAATTTCAATGTGCGAATAATAATCGGTTGTAAAAGTGTAATTATTATTATTATTTATGTTTTACATCAGCGTTGCTTAGAATTGTGCAGTATTGTATGTTTATTATGGATTCATTAGCTGAAAACTTTTTGTATACTCTTTTATAAATTATTGATTTTTACATGTACTTAGTTAAAATAAGAAATGAACAGTGTCAATAAAGGTTTTTGCCCGGACTTTTTTTGTTGTTGAGAATTGTGAGGCTCGCTCAGCTTCATGTGGCCTTTGCGAGTATTATTCATTTGTTTAGTTATTTATTGAACACACCAAAATAGGTGCATCCGGCCAATAAAACGCTAATTGTAAACCGGAGTTCCATGTTTTATCCAACAAAAATAGTACGCTGTTCCAAATGGAGTGCATTTGATGGGGGTTTCCATGTATGCCGACATTTTACCGTATTTTGGAACTAAACGAGAATATTTTTTATTTTACAATTATATGCGCAGGTTTCGTGCATTGTGTACGGTAGTATTGAGAGAATCACACGGATTTTTTTGGTATACTTTGGAACCCCATAATCGCCAATTTGACTAATGCATTTTGAATATGCGGTGCCGTGAAATTTACATGATAGTTTATTTAGAGTTCCTTTATTCGAGGAATGAAGTATTTGTGGCCGGTTGCTCTTCTTCTCTTGTGCCAAACCATAGAAGAATGTGAAAGTAATCAAGAATACATATGGACGGATCCAGCAGATATTATGAACCGGACTGAGCGATACTCAGTTGCAGTCGGTAATGTATTTACGCCTTTTCTCAGCATTTCCTCGTTTTTGATGCATCTGCTTGCATATACAGGACAAATTACATTGGGAATATAACTCCTATTAAAGTGAACAGTTATGCAAATCATTATTTGATCTTGTGAACTTTCTTTCAAATGTTTTTGTCATTGCAAATCTACCAGGGAAAATAACCACTGATTTACCTAAATACAAACTGTGAACAATCAATCTCAAATGACTAGAACGTTTAGAAATTTAGGTACTATAATCCAATAAACACCGAACTATTTCAGACTTTCGCTGCTATTTATTGGTGCTCACGGAGGACTTCGATTTTAGAGAAGAATATACTAGATCTTTTTATGGGTTGATAGATGATGGCGACGAAAAGAAATATACATGTGTCAATGAGGGAGCTAGTTACTACCCAATAATTAAGGGAATGGATCCGATGATGGTGATTTTATTTGAACGTACCAATTGTTCATGTTTTGAGCGCAGGATTCTTGTTCTTGTAGACCATCTAGGATATATGAGATATTACCTTCAAGAGCTCCCTTGCTCAAGGATGACGAGGTTTCAAAGTTTGCGGAGGCACTGAGCAACAAGGGACGATCCGCTGACGATGCTGACATGAAAGCCACGTGAGAACCGCGTGCAACGTGCATTTGGCAACGTTGCCAAAAAGGCACGCGGAGTAGAAATGATTTGCAATTTGCGCGCCGATGGCACGCAGCTTGCACTCGAAAAGCCTGAGATGAAATGGCGTCAGTACGGCATGAAATCGGCAACGTAACTTCTTTCCGGCGTGCAAGCGGCATGTGATTGAAATGGTTGATGATGCAGATAACACTCATGAATTCGGAGATGATTCGGAGAATCTGTTTATGAAAATGGGCAAAAATGTACTGTTTCAGCCACTCTATATCAATATCTTGCGCAGAGGTATCCATCTAGCTGCCGAAACAGATATTTTCTTTTTGGCTGGAAGGTCTCCATTGCTACGTAGCAAGGAATATTGCATCACGATGCAGTTGGTAAGTCCAAGCATGTAGTCAGTCCTAGGTGCATGTGACGTGCGGTTTCGGGTGAAATAATTTCCAACTACGCCGTCCCGATGTCAACTCAAGTTTTTAGATAGCGACGGCCTTTCTTGAATATTGGGAGACGTTCCATAGCGACAGCATTGTATGCAAGGTAAAATTATGTTTGAATAGTCGGCCATTTTCAGCACAAGTTACTGAATCAAAAATGCGCTTGTCACAATATCACATGTCCATATGTAACTAAAGGGAATATGCAGACCCTTTTTGAAGTCATTAACATAATACGTGTTCTCCATTAAGGAAACAACAACAAAGTTGTCAAAAGCATCCCAGTTAAAATAAAATGAATTTCAAAGTTCACCTTTTCCCTTGTAAACGCGTTAGATGACACCCTGACGTACCCGTCAGTGGCAATGGAGCAAATTTCAACTTATGAGTAATTAAAGGAAGGCAGTCACTTCAAATTCAACTTTTTTATTCGATTTTTATTAAATACAAGAAGATTTATGAAACAATATGCAGCTATTAAAAAGGCATAAAACAGAGAACTCGGTGAGATAAATCAATGAGAATGAGTTTTGGTAAATTACCATTGCCGGGGCATATATGCAATTGCCAGGGGGTACTTGGAGAGTAAACAGCCTGTCGTGTTGCACCTGGCGTGTGGTTTATCACCGCGGGTTTTTTATTATCAACCGCTATGCGGGCAATTATAAACTACGGTATATAAGTAAAAGTCATGCGCAGTGATTTCGCTCCCTGGGTTAAAATTGATACAGGAAATGAATTTTTCTAGGTACCTTGTTATGTTTATGGACAATTGAAGTAAAAGGCGAAATTGAAGTGACTGCGAAATTGAAGTGAGGAAGGCAGTCACGATAATTTCGCAATTTTTATTTAATTTTCTTTAAATATAGAAAGATATGGGAAAACATTGGATACCAATAGCAATTTTCAGAAAAACAAACTCGGGGAGAGAATTGAGAATGGGGTTTACTCGACTACAGTAGATACGCAAAGACTCATTATAATATAATAAATACCCTGCAGTGTTAGACAATTGCGATATGCTGTCACAGTTGGAATCTAAGTATTTACAAAAATACAATAATAACGAATGCAGAGCAAACGTATTAATTAGATAAGGCATGAAAAATGGCTAGGCCATGACTTCCCCAAAGTCAAGACCCCGTCAAGCCTTGCGACGCTCAATCATAATTAGACATATGAAACTCACAATAGTAAAGTTAGTTACACATAGTTTAAATACTTAGGTGTGAACAAATGTGAGTTGTCCCTGTTCGGTCTACCCTGGTTCTATTCTATTGCTACAACGTGAAACTTCGCGCCATCGCCGCGCAACATTGGCGCCATCGCCGCGCGTAAAAAGAGGCTCCGCCACAGCGGGGCGGCGGATCCACTTTGCGCCACAGGCGCGCGGCGATTCCGCCTGTGGTCCGCGGCGATGGCGCGGGGGTTGCGCGGCGATGGCGCGAGGGTTGCGCGGCGATTGCGCGAAATGGGCATGAACCGAGCATACCGTACCCCGTACTACCACCTTACCAATCCTACTACTGTACAATACATAAGCAGAGCAAAACGACAACAACAACAAAAAAACATATTTATTCAAGTACAATAGCATAAACAACACTGGAAAAACTACGAATTAAATTCAGCGGCAAAAATCAATAAATAAAAATCGTTACGATAATTAAATTATGGTTGTACGGTAATTAAATAATGCATACACTGAAAATACAAATCAGTTGTCAAAGCGATCAACAAATAGAAAACGACAAAAGGACTATTAATAGAAAACTAACGACTAAAAGAAGTAATGGGTCAGGGACTTCATTTGATTATTTCAAATATGCAATATTTAAATACTCCTACTACGAAGACATAATATTCTACAATCTACAAAAATAGGTGAGGGAAAGTATTATTATTATCCAATTAGAACACCGGTCCAGTCAAAATACGTTTCAAAGCCGAATGTTGCAACACTTTAAATATAAAATTTGCCTGCAAACGTTAAAGTGAAGAAGCGAAAGTAATAAGAAATGTAATTAAATAAAAATTGATATAAATACTAGATTCAAAAACCGGCCGGTTTTTGAACAACTGGATCATTATTCATTTAGCTCGATTTTTGTTTCTACTTTATGCTCCTTTACATAATCATCATAAGAATGATGGTGTACTAGATTCAAAAAACCGGCCGGTATTTCGCTTTAAAGGATCGCATTCACTGCAAACAAAAATCATCGTTTTTCTTCGTGTTGATTTGTATTTAGTAAAGAATGGAGACTAATACTTTACCAAAACCGAATTATTTGAATTCCAACTCAGGGAGTGAACAATTAGAAAAGTAGTTCTACGAAACGTGTTCATACAGCTGCTTCCCGATCGGGAGTATGCAAATAAAATCTGCATATAATATTTTTACATATAGTGCAAGGGTCTGCAGGCATATCACTATACGTTTCATAATCCCGCGGTAGTTTAGTAGAACTACTTTTCTACTTGTTCACTGTTCACTCCCTGAGATGGAATTAAAACTATTCGGTTTCGGTAAAGTATTTTCTTTATTCTTTACTAAATTCAAGTAAACTCGAAGCAAAATGATGATTTTGTAGTGATTGCGATCCTCTAATAGGCAGCACATAATGAGTAAACTAAAAATATAAAATACACAAATGTATAATACCAACCGAATGGTTTAAGATCGGGTGGTGATGGTTCCAATTGACATTTCTTCTTTCAAAAGGGGCTCATTGGAAATGAAGAAAATTGTCCAACCGGCTGCGTAGTGCATGAAGGATTGACCTGAAAACATTACAAATTTGACTGGAAAATGAAACGGTGAATTAGTATTATTGAACGCACCATAGGAGGAGCACAACGTAATCTCGGAATCGTAATGTTTTAAATAACAAAAATAAGAAAATAAACTCACATGCATTGTAGGGTAAATGGCGTTATTCTTGAACAGTAAATTGCAGCGCGAGTAATCGTCGGAAGACAGTGAGCGTGTCACATAGTAACCTGAAAAGGGAAAATAATAGTCGGAATAGTCGCGAAACGAAACACAAATTGAAAGACAGAACAGAACATCACTCCGCCTACAGATTTAAGTTAGGAAAAGATATGACCAATAAGAAAAGTAACATACACATAAGCGATCCAGAAGCAAACACTAGACCCGGAGTAGCGAGCACAGACAAGACAACGACAAGCACATCGCGTGAAAAGATCTGAAAGCAGTATTCATACTTTGTGTGTATTCTAAAAATACGCAACAAAAAGTAACAAAATTAGCAACAACGAGCAACTGCAAAAAGTAACAAAATTGGCAACAACGAACCTCTTAAAATACACTGCAATCTTCGACGTCTATGCTTCCAAGTGTAGGCACGGTCCACCCAGCTGTCAACGCCTCAACACAGACTTTCACTTTCAGCGCGTGTGCAAACTGTAAAAAAAGTATTTTATACTCTAAAGAACAACAACAAAGTGCATCAGTACCACTGCTACTCTACTCTCAAATATCTACTTTTCTTCGGGTAACATAAGAGTATCGACGAATTAAAGCGGCAGGTTCATTCCCGCTAACCCCTTATTTTTAAATATGATTCTCCGTCCGGAATAGCGTAGAACGCATTTGCACACCTGAAGTTATCCAACAAGATCTACTTGTCACGCCCATATATATGCAATGGATGCGCAATTATTGACCAATGTTCTGCACAGAAGTCAGTACACAAATTCGGTAATAGCGCAAAATGACCAAGGGAAAGATGCCTGGCCCTGTTAGGGACTTTAAAGAAAACAATACACGTTGAATTTACATTATTCCAAAGTAAACGCAACTTCGCACCATGTAAATATAACCAGTTAAAAAAAAACATACCCGGTGTTCGTGGCATTTCTAAGAATCCAGCAAACACGGAGGCACTGGATTGCTCGAGTCGCGCCAACACATTCCCTGCGCTCATTGCCTTCTCGCCTAAGAATAAGAGGAATGAAAATATGAAAACTTGAGAACACAAGCCAAATGCACGTGATAACAGAAAGAACTCACGTCCAATAATTCATCCCTCGTTTTTAATATAGTCGACAAAGAGCTGGTCTTGAACTGGACTCGTAAGCGTCGAAAATTCAATCAGGCACGTCAATAATCGCAAATCGCAACTTGAAATCTGAAAAGCAAAGGAAACAAAAGAAACATCGTTAAGACGTTCAAAGGACAACATATTTTGATAAAAAATATACATAGCAACAAACTGCGTTATATACTTCACTGAATGGTACTTATAATTTTTTCCTAAAAAAAAAAGCACAAATCCTACATATTTCCTTGGTATGCTAGGGATATAAACATAATGTTTTAGACATTTACCCATTCAATGTGCTAAAACAAACGGTGCTCTAACTTTGAAATGTCGAGTAATGGAATAATACAACAACAATTCAATAACAAATATCTTTTTTTTTCAGAAACAATAAAAAAAAGGAAAAAAAATTCACGAAAACTTTTCGCTAAATTTGTGTATAATTACGGTGTGTGGTGCAGTGTTGGGTGTGGTGTTGACTTTCTGCGTACGGTACTTTCCGTGCATTTTAATAACTAACATCTGGCGGCCTCACGGCGCACCTGGGGCGCACCAGCCGCGGATCACTTTTCGGGATTGTGACTATTTGCGCCGCGATACCGCCGTGTGACCGCCGCGCAACATTTTTGCGCCACAGGCGCGCCGCGCAGCCGCGGAGTTTCCCCAGTGTAGCGGGACATTCTTACGAACAATAAAAAAAAATAAAACGACAATACAAACAATTGCAAGCGAACAAAGTATTAATTAGGGACATAAGTCCACTTTGATAGAAAGTTGCAAGTAAGTAATGTAAGTATTTATTAAAGTATAATATAAAATGACTAGAAACTATACAAAAATAAGAATTACTTATAAATCAAAAATATCTAGATTACGGTAGAGAAGCTCCAAAAGCCATACCGTAGAATCAACGAGTGAGAAATAGAGAATACGGTAGTTACCCGGTACAAGGTACAGTATACATTATAAAACAAGAATGACCTGACGACTGATATAGACTGACTGAGTGACAAATTCTAAGCGTTTCCGCTGTCTTATGTCGTGAACACCAGATGGTCAAAATATCCACAGGAGTGGCAGATGTTCGCGAATGATAACAGAGAGGTGATCAGATCATAGCACAAATTAACATATCAAAAGACCAAACAACATGATCACTTGGCTTACGAAGAAAGGGCGCAACGCAGCCGCAACAGCTGGTTGTGTGACCCCTGGGTGGTCCCCTTTACTTCACTGCAGGGTATTCAATCTCGGCTGCAATCCGGGCAATTGCTTTCATGCACATGTATTGTTATCCAGTCACTCTCATTCTCAGTGAATTATCTCCCTGAGTTCGTTTCTCTTTAACTTCATATTTGTGTTGCGATTGTAGTGCAACTATGATTGGAACGTATGCTACAGTAATAAGATACAGGTTGTCTGGAAGAGTCGTGTTTACCTAACAAGGGCAAAACTCGGCCAGTAGGTAACTTATGAAAAATCTGCCGATGCCACACGATAAGCAATATATAAGGTAAGATTTTATAAGAAAGATTATCTCAGAACACCTTTCGCAAGCGAGATAAGTTTTTTTTCGGTCATTGTCACAGGCTACCAGAACCATAATTTCAATCGTCGTTTAGTGTAGTGGATAGGGCTTCTGACTGCTAAAAGGAAGGTCACGGGTTCGAATCCACGCTGCGGACATTATTTTTGCATTTATAACTGTGATATTTTTTACATTTTAAAACTTAAATTATGGATGTAAAGAGTAACTGTTTCGCGTCTGTTCTACTTTAATAGTGTTCATAACACCTTCATGCACTATTTAAGTTAAAAAAACGGGATTTCATTTTTCCAATTTTTTCATGAAATCCCTGATGCTACCCATAGGGAAAATGTCAGTCGAAAATTAAATGATGGAAACAACAAAAAAATGACTGTGAAGCATAACTTCGTAGTTTTAGAGTTTTATACGATTGAAAATTATGTACTCCAAGTTGATGCTCACGAACTCCAAGTTCATGCTCATCCGAAACATATAATCGAAAAGATCAATCAGTCATATATAATAAAATATACATAATTTTCAATCGTATAAAACTCTAAAACTACGAAGTTATGCTTCACAGTCATTTTTATTGTTGTTTCCATCATTTAATTTTCGACTGACATTTTTCCCTATGGGTACCAACAGTGATTTCATGAAAAAATTGGAAAAATGAAATCCCGTTTTTTTTACTTAAATAGTGCATAAAGGTGTTATGAACACTATTAAAGTAGAACAGACGCGAAACAGTTACTCTTTACATCCATAATTTAAGTTTTAAAATGTAAAAAATATCACAGTTATAAATGCAAAAATAAGTCCGCAGCGTGGATTCGAACCCGTGACCTTCCTTTTAGCAGTCAGAAGCCCTATCCACTACACTAAAGACGATTGAAATTATGGCTCTGGTTGCCTGTGACAATGACCGAAAAAAAACTTATCTCGCTTGCGAAAGGTGTTCCTGAGATAATCTTTCTTAAAAAATCTTACCTTATATATTGCTTATCGTGTGGCATCGGCCGATTTTTCATAAGTTACCTATTGGCCGAGTTTTGCCCTTGTAAGAAGCGCCATAATCAGACATTGTTGCATGTGTAACTTGTGAATATATACTGACATGGTTTCACAGTAAGCATTCGGTCAGCTTATAGTTATTGACCCGCCAGCTCATCAATAGGGGTAGCAGATCCTCTTAAATCTAACTGCCCTGCTCTCTTCCTGGTCGTGGATTGACCAGCCGTCTGAGTTCGTGTGGTGTGGCCTGGAGCCAACGTCGTAGTGTGGAAGTGGATCCCCCGGCGTTTAGGTGGTAGAAGTGCGGCCTGGTAGCCCCCTGCCCCTTGAGGACTCGATAAGCCTATAACCCGTCGTCCGTCTCTCTCTTTTGAATAAATACCTTCGCTGACCGTGTTTCCTTGCAATTGTCTCTCAGAGACTTTTCAATATTGATACCATATTTTCCTTCATACCTTCCTATATGTAATGAACATCAAATAAAAATGAAATTTATCGTGACTGCCTTCCTTTACGGTGGTACGCAGACACTCATTCGTATATCGAACCAATCCCACAATATGATTGAGAGCAATCCCACAATACTTTCCCGTTTGTAGCGTTTAATGTATGATCTCCTGTATATTGTTGCATTTTTTTGTTTACTTTGTATGTCTTTGTGTATTTTATCGACAAACTGTGCATGTACATTGCTGTGTGCGTATACTTGTATACTACACTGGGGTAGTATTCTACAATTTTACCCTCTATCTGATTCTTCGTCTGTAACTTACAATTGGCACGCGCAATATATCTCTACCAGCCGTTCGAAGAGCCCTACGGGCTCTTCTCCGACTGGAGGAATAGGCCTTCGGCCGATTGTTACCCTATTTAAACCTTCACACGTGTACAAAGTCATTTATGACTGGGGAAACGTATAATATGAGTCTGGATCTAAATTAGGCTACCATGCAAATTTGCAATTGAAGGTGCTAAGCCTAAGCCTATCATAAGCTTTCATAGCTCAACGGGTAGTGCGTTGGACTGTGAATCGAGATATTGTATGCTGCTGTGGGTTTCTGATCCCGCCAGCGGCAAAGATTTTGTGTATATGAACTTTTTGTATGAAAGGATTTCGTTGTGGACATAAAAACAAAC
Organism: Pelodera strongyloides; assembly: GCA_036852015.1. Lineage (NCBI taxonomy): Eukaryota > Metazoa > Nematoda > Chromadorea > Rhabditida > Rhabditidae > Pelodera > Pelodera strongyloides. Next base: position 45,334 of record JAANDG010000293.1, read on the forward strand.
AAAATCCATGACATACTCTTCTCCTTAATATAATAAGATATTGGCCAAACAGCGCGAATAGGCGTGACAACTGAGATAGATCAGCTGAGATAGGATGTGACTGGCAATAGTGAATTGCTTGTGACTGCGTGAATATTGCGCCTGAAAATTGCATCCTACTACATTTGCGTCGGAAAATCAGATGGCGTCATGAAACATAGGGCTTACCTGAAATGGGCATGAGCAGTCGAAAAAATTTGCAGAAGATGGTCGAGCTCGTCAAATTCTGTCACGTATTTCGGCAAACTCGAGAGATGTTTACTGCAAGACTGCATGACAAACTTTGCCTTGACGAAGATGGATGTTTTAATGTTATGGATTATTATGAAGAAGACCTCCCATTTTGTGTGAAGCACACGGCAATTAATGAATTTAAGGTTAGTTTAAAGAAATTTTCGCGCTTAAAGGGAGAGGCCCACGAGAAAAAAACATTTCCTCAATTTACTTGCACAGAATGTCCGGAATTTCAGAAATATTACTGTGAAAACCGCATTTCTTTGTACCTAGAACTCATAGAGTTATTCCCCGGCAAGCAGTTCGGCCAGATACCGTAGTCAAAAAGGTTTAAATACGTTTTTACGGTTTATATCCACCCATTAGCATTCTTTCCCTAAATAATTTTGTTAAACGAATGAAGAACATTCCTACCATTATAATACAGCTTTTTCAATACTTTAATACCCTAAAAGCGCAAAAATTGATTCTGACTACGGTACCTGGCCGAACAGTTTGCCGAGGAATAACTCCGCGAGTTCTAGGCCTAAAGAAATGTGGTTTTTACAGTAATATTTCTGAAATTCCGGACATTCTTTTCAAGTAAATTGAGGAAATCTTTTTTCTCGTGGGCCTCTCCCTTTAACTAAATGTTTTGTTCGCGAAACAAACACCCGATACTAGATAGCAATCGTTGTGGCGAAGCAATTGTACACTCAGGTAGTAATTGGCGAAGCAACTGTAGAGATTGTAATTGTAGGTGCTGGGTATGAAACCGGATTCCTGTAAATGTGTTTTCAAACGCTTAATTTTTGAAATATTAACTGTTTCAGAACTCCTCTGTTGGATCGTGGCACCATACTATTATCAACTACTGCAAACTGACAGAAATGGTCCCTGAAGCTAAAATGGAAAATTATGATCGGTCAATTCTTACACAAAAGGGGAGAACGAGAGAAAAGTTGAGGGAAATGTGTCTCTACCTCAGGTATTTGTTAGTTTGATCTTCCAAAATTTTAAGGAGGGGCATGTAAAAATTCAGGCAGCGCATTCAGCTAGCCTTCCTAATAAATCACTTTTTCTGCATTTTATATAGACGTACCATACCAAAAAATGGACACCAAAAAGATATAGCATAAATTCAAATTTCAGGAGAAACCCAGTTTAGTCTATCTCTCACATGCATATTTAGATACCGCCTTCTACCGGAAGAAGGAAAGGAACAAGAAATACCTGATGATGCATTTGAAGATGACACATTTGATGCAGAAACGACAACAGACACAGAAAAGCCAAATGGAGTATCAACTTGGATCACAACAACATGTTGGACTGTGGTTTTGCTTGACAAAGCTTTAGCGTAAGGTATCCTTATTATTACAAGTTTCAAAATTGGGCCAATTAGGCCGAGCGTCATTCAAAAACACGAAAGCTCCCTTGAAATTTGAAATTGTAAAAAGCATGAATTCATGTTTTAGGTGAACAAATTTGCGGAACACAAAAAAAGATCTTCAACCGCACAGAGCTTGGACAAATTCATAAAATTCCAACTATTTTATTAACAAGAACAAGCTATTTAGCTCTTTTATGAAAATAGATGTCTTCACATAATTAATACTATTATCATTGTAATTGGTACTTCAAAAATTATAATATTCCATTGTCTCAATGAGATATTTTTATTTTTATTTCTTTTTCCTATGTGTTGTTTGAAATTATTAAATAAGATAACTCACGACATAATAAGTTGAGTTTTATCCTTTTGATTTTAATGTGTTATCATCGTTCTTCAATTGGTATACAGGTATACTGCTCCAATTTACCCAATATATTCAGGCTATCAACTAATATAGTAAATAAATGGTTTGTTATCTTGAAACATCTCTTGACAATAAAATATGTGTTTCGTAAACTTTTGGGAGCCCAATGTCCCGCCTTATGCCGGGTGTACGGTATACTCTCGCAGGCTTTGTGTTTGTAGCTTGTACCATCTTTCCCCACATGTTTTTTTTGCGGTAATTTATGCTAAGAAGTAAATCACTATTTTGAGTTCTCTGCACAAAAAAAGGTTAGTAATAAACTCATAAACTTCGTTTTGTGTGGAGTTGACCGCAAGCAATTTAGTAATTGATGTTGCTTAGGATACTGTACGTTTTCGCCACGGAACGGCGCGCACACGGCTGCGCGAGAGTGCGCCGCAAGGACACGAAAACAATACAGGAATACATTCTAGTGCAACGCATATTGTGCTTCGATTGCGGGAAAATTTGACTATAAATATGGAATAGGAAAGTATGAAATTTGCATGTCATTATGGACTTTCTGTGAGCGTCGTCATTTACTAACAAGTCTGGTCTTCATGCGCGCAGCGCGGACATGCGAATCCGCGGCGGCGGTAAAATATTGCAAATTTGCCTTGAAACACTCGAAACAGAGAGAAACAATGCCCGCCCTCCTTGTTGCATCTCCGCCATGTCAAAAAGCCATCTTTTTCCCGCGGAAGCGGGTCCGTATGTCCGCGCCGCGCGCCTGAGAAGGCAGTAGAATTAAAGGGATCGGTTCACCTGAAATAGTGCCAGTTTTTTTGTTTCATTATTTTCTATATGGAATAATAAGAATTTGGAATACAAAATTTAGTGTTTTATTTCAATACTCACGAAGATATTAGGTGCTAAAGTGGTGAATTGATCGGTCCGGAGTGCAAAAGGGGTAATTGTCGTTTTTATAGGACAATTACCCTTTTTGCACTCCGGACAGATCAATCCTCCACTATATCATCTAATATCTTCGTGAGCATTGAAATGGAACACTACGTGTATTCCAAATTTTTATTATCCCTTATAGAAAGCAAAGAAACAAAAAAAGCACACACACACTGTTTCAACTCTGATAGAGCTGAAGCTTTGACACAGACTTCGCCGAATGTATTTATTGAAGAGTATTACGGACAATACAAAGGCTTAATGGCTTATCCACAAGCCAAAGGGATACTGGGGGCTCCACAGCTCTCTACCAGTCCAAATCCCTAGTGTCAGCTCCAGTGACACGAAAGCGGTCCACACCGCGGAGTCCAAGTCTTCGGCCACCACTGGCCCGGCGAAGTAGCAGTTTTAGGGTCTGCTAACCCTTGGAGTGAAGTGAAGAAGCGTATCAAAGTACGATATAAGATCGCATCATGTTGCTCTAATCACGGGGTTTATATTTATGAAACATCAGTCTAATTAACTAATCTCAATGTCATTGTGTCTGTCTATAGACAGCAAAGAATTTGGGATTTCGAGCTCCTTTCTATATACGTTTCACGGTAATTATACGGTTGTAACGAATAGTTGCAACACTCCCGACAAGGAAAACTGCTAATTCACTAAATCCTAACGTTCACTCATATCAATTACATTCAATGAATAATCACGCATTCGTTGTTAACGCTGTATGTAACCAGAGTTTTAAAGATCAGTATATTGCTAGCCAATTGGGTTTATTATGATATATTTTCTTTATAAGCTGGGACCATATAGGGATCCAGCCCTCCCAGGGGAAATAACATTTTATATTTTGAGAAGCATGGTTTACGTTGAATATCTTTGAGTCAACGGAAAGGGTTAGAACTAAAGGATAATATGCAAATTATTTGATTTATATTTGTAATGATGCATGAAACTTGTTGATTTTGGACGAAAATTGATGCGTACTAAACTCAATTTGCATGCGCTCTATAATTCTAATTATATCGTGGTGGAAGATTATTGTCTAGTTCTTAATGTACTTCTAGACGGTTTTATTTCAACGTCAACTGATTACCCTGCGAAAAGTGCGATTGATGTGTTAGACGTGTATTTTGTTGTAAGTTATTTCATTAGCACAGTTTACTCTATAACAAGTGCTTATTTGTTATTTATTTTCTTACTTAACAAAATTTTCAACTGACTCTTGAGTGGATGGTTTCATTTTTTGCTTGCCTCCGAAGCATTTTCTCTGTTTGTTATGGTTAGATTGTTTCCGTAATTGATCATTAAATCCTGTAATGAATTTGTTACATTGAATTTGAAGTTCTATTCCTTTCCTTTCAAGAAAATAATCCCAATACTTGTAATTGTCTTGTTTATTTTCGGCGTCAGTTTGAATGCTTTTTAGCTTTGTCATTAATACTTCCAAAGATTGAATTTCATTGTTAACATCCTTGAATGCCCTTTTTCTGATTGTTTCACTCAAATTCCTTTTATCTAAGTGTTTGAATATTTGCATTTTGTACTCACAATCTCCCAACGATTTCTTCGCTTCCTTGGTTACTCTTCTACAAATCTTCTTATAATATTTAAATTCTCTACGTCTTGCTTTTGATGTGCTCGAGGAATTATGTCTAATATTTCTGTCCCCACTTTTATTTTTTCTATGTCTATTTACCGACCTACTTCTACGTGTTTCACTTGATGTCGACCTTCTCGACGAATTATGAGAATCATTCGATATGTGCGTCTTGAGTCTTGCTGTTTCCTTTGAAGTACTACTACTGCTGTTGCTACCACTTTCGATCGACTGTCTAGGAATTTCGACTGACTTTTCATTAAAGTTCTCATTCTTAGTTCTACGCTTTGAACTACGTTTCTTACGAAGTTTTTTCACGTTTTGGCTTGGTTTAATAGACGTATAGGAAGAGAGATCAGAATAAGACAAGAGTGTGAGATTAGAAGATTGGTGCGGATTAACCGCTTTGGATGTGACCACCTTGTTGATCACTTGGGTTGCGACCACCTGGTTGATCGCTTGGGTTGTGACCACCTGTTTGGTCACTTGGGTACCTACCGCATCAGTAGTCAATTGCTTGACTGCGGTATCTTCAGCACAAACACGTTCGGAAAGAGCCGCGGTCGCCATGTTCCAACTCTGATAGAGCTGAAGCTTTGACACAGACTTCGCCGAATGTATTTATTGAAGAGTATTACGGACAATACAAGGGCTTAATGGCTTAATCCACAAGCCAGAGGGATACTGGGGGCTCCACAGCTCTCTACCAGTCCAAATCCCTAGTGTCAGCTCCAGTGACACGAAAGCGGTCCACACCGCGGAGTCCAAGTCTTCGGCCACCACTGGCCCGGCGAAGTAGCAGTTTTAGGGTCTGCTAACCCTTGGAGTGAAGTGAAGAAGCGTATCAAAGTACGATATAAGATCGCATCATGTTGCTCTAATCACGGGGTTTATATTTATGAAACATCAGTCTAATTAACTAATCTCAATGTCATTGTGTCTGTCTATAGACAGCAAAGAATTTGGGATTTCGAGCTCCTTTCTATATACGTTTCACGGTAATTATACGGTTGTAACGAATAGTTGCAACACACACTTTCAGGTGAACCGAACCCTTTAAAAGAAGACCTTTTGAGCAATGAAGACAGTTTTGTCGGTTGTCTTTCTTCTCCTATATGAAGTTATCGAAGAATGTGAATTACGAAAGATAATTACGGATTCACCAGCTGTTATGGAACGAACTGACAGATACGGCGAACTTGCGGGTAAAATTCTTCACTTATGGCTAAAGTCGTTTTGATTGGAGTATGCAAAAACTAAAACGTTATCATTTTTTTTGTAGAATTGAAAAAATAGTAAAAAGTCGCAAGTACTATACGGTTTTATTCCATGTTCTAGATTTTCGCTGCTACGCATCTGCACTGAAGGATGATTTTGATTTTTTGTACTTTCCTACACTTGGATATGTAATAAAGACAGACCATGTTAATAAGAAACTTGGATGCACCGGCTTTGCAAAACAAGACTACCCAGTACTTACGGGAACGGATCCCATGATGGTAACTTATATTTCATTCCTTATTTGTATTTTTTTTTGCGACTTATATTCGCCTCACCAAAAATGATTGAACGAAAAATGATTGAGAGACTGCAAACGGGACTACACGGGCGACGGGCCCCAGTCCCGTGACGTAACTGTAACGTGTCATAATATACTGTTTCAGCCGTACTATATCAGCACTTTGCATAGAGGAATTGCATTGGCTAGGGCAAATGTGATCATGAGTAGAATGACTCCACTACAACGCACAAAGGAATATTGTGCGACCATACACTTGGTCGGTTCAGCATATGTTCAGCTTCATTAGATTAATAACACAAAAAAATTTGCTATAACCGTTTTTTTCCTGGAATTCATTATTAAAGGGGGAGGCTCACGGGAAAAACATTTCCCCAATTTACTTGCACAGAATATCCGGAATTTCAGAAATATTACTGTGAGAACATCATTTATTTACGCCTAGAACTCGCAGTTTTTCAAACAGTTCGGCCAGGTACCGTAGTCAGCAACGTCACAATACGTTTTTACGGTTTATATCCATCTACCAGCATTCCTTCCCTACATACTAATTGTTAAACGAATGAATTTCATTCCTACCATTATTTATAACAAAGCGTTTCCAACACTGTAATGCCCAAAAGTCAAAAGAGCAAAACTTGATTCTGACTACGGTACCTGGCCTGCCGAGGCCGAGGAATAACTCTGTGAGTTCTATGTGCAAAGAATTCTGTGTTCACAGTAATGTTTCCAAAATTCCGAATATTATGCGCAAGCAAATTGAGGAAAAAGTTTTTCTCGTGGACCTCTTTAAAGGGATGGGTTCACTAGAAAATCAATTTGTTCTATGCTTTATTTTGTTTGTACAAAGGTTAACTTAAGCAAAGAGCATAACAAATATTTTTGAATTATTCCCTAGGGAAGATATTAGGTAAAAAAGGTGAGAATTGATCGATCTGCCGCTAAAAAAAGCAACAAGATAAACTAAGGAAGCTAAAAGGTATGGCTGAAACACACTGTTTTGAGCAAAATAATCTGTGCTTTTCATAGTTTATTTTAATTAAAAAAGTTTACCTATGTAAAATTAATCAACTAAAGCATAAAAAAGGTGGTTTTCTAGTGAAGCCATCAATTTAAGCCCGTTGAATCGAGCATGATAAAAAAATGAAAACCAGGTTATTGAACTGTCCGGCAAACGCACTGTTTATGTTTTCGTCGTCGGAAGTTTTGCGAATCTAGGGTCTGGAACCATTTGGGCCCTCATAAATAACGTCCCAAGCTAAGCAATCAAAAAATCAGAAAAATGTAGACTGCGACAGCCTTCCTGGAATACTGGGAAAAATTTCACAGTGAGAGCGTTATATGCGAGGTAAGAAATTATAAGAAATTCTCCTCACCCAAGTATCAAAGAAGTTTTCTCCTTGGGAAAAATGGGGATCTGATTTATGGTCGAAAGGTTTATCTATGTGACCGTCCGAATAATTGCATCAACTTGGCCGGTGCGCCGCCTACACTGAGCCTGAAATGGGTGGGCCGCTGTGTATGGGATTTTTTGTAGACCGCGCACCGGCCATATGCCGGCCGCGCACTGGCCAAAGTTTCGCGTTTATTCGACATTTGCCCCAATGACCATGAACTCTTTCACACTAGTTATAGATAGGGCGACAATTGTTTTCAGAAAATGGTCGATATCATCAAAATATGTCACGAATTTCGGCAAATGCGAGAGATGTTTGCGGGAAAAATGTACGACAAGCTTTGCCTTAGTGAAGACGGATGTTATAATGTTATGGCTTATTATGAAAACGATCTTCCCTATTGTGTCAAAAACACGGCAATTAATATGTTTAAGGTTGGTGTGTAGTGCACCCAGTTTGATTTCATTTTTTATTATTTCTGTATTTCTGTGCTCAACAATCTCTCAATGTAAGTGGGGACTATTTCAACTATTTTATGGGAAACCAGCCGGCTACGCCGCCCGAGGCGACTTTCTAGTAAATTTACTTTATTTTATGCATACGTGAAACGTAGATTAAAAATCAGTTAAAAAAAATTAGGGCAAGGATCACATGCTAAAATCATCGCTTTGTCCCTTCTTTTGTTGCTCTAGGTTTACTTTGACCTAGTACTTTGAGCGCCGCGGAAACGCCCGAACGATACACCACACATATTCCATATATGCAGCCTTTTTTGGACGTATGTGAGAGAGGAGATGGCTCAGTGCACGGGAACGTGAACTACTGAACCAATCCTACTCCCTGAGCGTAACGCACATCATCCAAACGCACAAACAAACAAACAAAGCTCCCAACTTTATATAATAAGATTGAACAGTTTCAATACGTTCACCGTTTTAAGAATTCCTCTGTTGGATCGTGGCACCACACCATTATCAACTACTGCAAACTAACGGAAATGGTTCCTGGAGTAAATGAAGCAAAATACGATATGAAAATTCTCACACAAAAAGGAAGAACGAGAGAAAAATTGAGGGAAATGTGTCTCTATCTCAGGTATGCTTGACGTGGAACGCGCATAAATCCAATTTTATTTTTATTTCTTATCTGTCACTCAACATTTATACGAAACATGTTTAGATAAAGCATTCTACCGGAAGAAGGGAAAGAACAAGAAATACCTGAGGATATGGCTGACTATGATACTGACATAGATACCACAACAATTGGAACAGAAAATGAAAATGGAGCATCAACTTTGTTCACAGCAGCATGTTGGAATGTGGTTTTCCGTGCTGTTCTTTGAACTATCCTTTGTTTTAGTTTCAGAGTAAAAGTCTTGTACAATTTTTCTATTCATATATTTGCTTTCGAGTTCATATTTTAGGTGAACAAGTTGGTGGTACACAAATTACACTTCCAAATTTAGGTTCCTTTTTATGGTTAAAATGGCACTATTACTATACCTTAAAAAGTAAAAAATTGTTCTGCACTTGAGAGATAAATTTGTTTTTGCTTCTTTTATGATTAACATTGCTGCTTTTGGTTGGAATTGTTCTTTTGCAATTTAGCAATAACTAAACACATGTAGATGTGCCCTCTTCGCCCTCTTTTTTCCTTATATGATTTTTAAATGTGGAAGGACTTTAAATATAAGAAATTATCACGATTTTGAAGTGGTCCGGTCCCAACAAAAGCTGTTTCCTGAGACCATATTCGCCACTCAATTCCCCATAAGTATTTTCACTGCGTGTCTCACACTGGAAGCTATTTTCTGTCCCCAGGGAACATTTCCCCGAGGAAAGCGGAGTGGTATAGGTGTAGTTTCTTTGTCCAAACTTTCTTGGGATTCCGTTGCCAGTGTTTTGCTCGCGTGGTAGGTTTATGTTTGGAATAAATATTTTGCACTACGTGTAGATTATGCCGGTTTTGTTGTCATGTTTGAAAAGAAGCAAGGGATCATTCTTGCGTTTTTTAATGTATTGCGTGTACAGTGTACGAGTGTACTACTATGACAAAGTGTGGGTTTGAACTTTGAACCGTCGAATAAAAATTGGGCAATGGATATTACCCTATTGAGAAAGCTAATATTATTGTCATGTGGGTTTTATTTAGAGGCCTGAGAATGAAGCAATACGGCGCAAATTGCTATTCTTTGTTTTGAGTTGATCCGAAATCTTCCTATCCATCTAACAAGGAATGACATTTCAGTACTAGATTTGCCTATGCATATTGAATATGCGCTGTTGAGAAATTAACATGATAGCTATATGTAAACGTTTCTTCATTCGAACTATGAAGGTACTTGGGCCGGCTGCTTTTTTTCTCCTATGCGGAATAATAGAAGAATTGGAATGTAAAAAAATAACGGTATGGACCGACCCAGCGGACGCCCTGAATCGAACTGACGACTACGGCCGTCCATGCGGTAAGGCATTTTTTATTGCCATTTTTATAGACACATTGCATGTTGCCAGATAGGAGTTTTGAGTACTTTCAATTAGAGTTTATGGACATATATTTAATTTTCTCAAAGGAACGCATTCACGATAAATTCGTGATTTCATTTGGGTTTATTAAATATAGGAAGGTGCGCAGGAAAATACAGGAACAATATGGTACCAGTATGACGTTAAAGAGAAACGAACTCAGCGAGATAACTGACTGAGAATGGGAGTTACTGGATAACAACATATTGTGAATGAAAGCAATGGCCCGGATTGCAGCCGAGATTGAATACCTTGCAGTGACAGCATATCACAATTGTCTAACACTGCATGGTATTCATTATATTATAATGAGCCTTTGCCCGGACAATTGCCCATCTACTGTAGTCGAGTAACTCCCATTCTCAGTGAATTCTCTCCCCGAGTTTGTTTTTCGGGAAATTGGTATTGGTATAGAATGTTTTCTCATAACTTCGTATATTTAATGAAAAATAAATAAAAATTGCGAAAATATCGTGATTTTGTTGCTTTTTCTAATAAAGTTGTAATGTTCTATCTTTTTTTCTTATATATGACACACCTTTCCGTTTTTCTTTTGCCAGATTGCCCGACTACAGTACCAATGGTTACCTTCATCAAGTTATTTGATGCGATGTCGCTGTTACTTAAATAACTAAACAAATAAATAAATGTTTCAGATTTCCGATGCCACACACTTGCTCTCGAGTATGAGTTCGACTTCGTGGAGAACTATCTTCTAATTGGCTATGCACTCAAGATTTCCGGAAGGGAACAACCAAATCGATGCACTAACTTTGCACTCCATTACTATCCAATACTTACGGGATCGGATCCGATGATGGTGATTTCACTTTGTTCATTGAAAAGGCACGAATACATTAGCACGACCATCCTTTTTTTCAGATGCAAAAAGTCAAACGGTCAGATGCATTTCAGAAAACCCATATTTTTAAACTCTTCCTCTGATTCTTACCCGGTGCACCGTTCCTGGGGCAGAGACAGATTATCGATCGCGCTTCTGCTTCAGAATCTATGACGTCAAAAATAAATCGACGTGCAATTTTCACCGAGGCTCAAAGGTAACTCTTGTCGAAATAATCGCGAAATAATATATGTATGCTTTTCAGCCATACTACATCAACACATTGTATGAAGGGATGATACTAGCTGCCGAGACAGACACTTTCTTTGTGGGTTCTCAATCTCCAGTAATGCGTAACAAGGAATATTGTGCGAGCATGCGACTGGTCGGTATACGTTTATTCAATAATTTTAGAATTTTCAAGCGCAAAATCCACGCAGTATCTAGCAATTTACCACTGTGATACCCAACAATCCATCGCAGTTGTCACGTGCACTCGCACTCATTGGCGACAAACGCAATTGCCACGCCCAATATAGCATATTGGCCAATCAGTGAGAATGGGCGTATCAACAGCGATAAATAGTTGGGTAGATAGGCTATGGTAAATGCTGAATACTGCGCGCATGCACCTGAAAATCGGAAAAAAATTACATTCTCCTGTATTTGAGATGAAGAATCAGATGGAGTAATCAAAATAGGGGTTATTTGTAATGGGCCTGGCCGCCTTGGACACGCCTATGAAATGTCTAAACGTAGATAAAAATCGTGTAAATGAAGACGATCACAAATAAGTTCTTTTGCATATTCGATTGAGCTCGACACCCTTTTTCTAAGATGGCGGAACAATTTATAGTCTATTGTGAATTTCTGTAACTTGACTCCTAACTCACACTACAGTTAAATAATCTTATTATATAAAGTTGGGAGCTTTGTTTGATTGTATGTTTGGATGATGTGCGTTACTCTCAGGAAATAGGATTGGTTCAGTAGTTCATGTCCCCATACACTGAGCCAACTCACATCCCGAGCGCACTTCTCACAAAAGCCCGAAAAAGGCTGCATACCGAGTGCCGTATCAGCCGTGCGAGTTGGCGGCGCTCAAAGTACTACGAAAAACTACAAAGAACATGTAGATCTAGAGAAACAAAAAGAACATCCAAGCGAGGATTTTAGCATATGATCCGTACTCTCATTTTTTGTAACTACGTTTGAATCCACCTTTCATCTATGCATAAAATAAAATAAATGTAATAGAAAGTCGCCTCGGGGGCGTAGTCGGCCGGTACATAATAACACAGGAAAACAAATGCGAAAAACCCGAAACCACAGGAAAACTGTCGTTGGCCCATCACAAAATGGTTTCTACCCGAAAACACCATCTAGTGACTGGCTCGTGACTGGTTCGCGGCCAGTTGGTGACCATCTGATGGCGATTTTCGATAAAAATTTGTCATAAATTGGTCTCGAGTTGGTCACCAAATGGGCAGGCCCACGAAAAACCGTGCACCCATTCCTATGATGATGGAGCTTATATTCGGGGATGAAGAACATACTGCTCGAATTATAGTTCGTAAGTGTATATTTGTTAGTATCGTTTAAACGTAATAAAGAAAGCAGAGTGTTTAGGTTTCTGCTGCCTTTCTTGAATACTGGGAGAAATTTCACAGCGACAGCAATTTATGCAAGGTAAAGGAGCTTCCATACATTAACAATTGTTAATCTTCTCACCTCTGAGATTTGACACCACGGGGCGGGCTCATCTTTTCGGGTGTCCTGGTGCGCTGAAAGGTCGCATTGTACCATTCCAGCTGGCGCGGCGCACTTTTCAGAGGGGGCTACAGGCACGCTACGAGAATGACATGCGACGTAGCGCGCACCTTCTGCACCACCACAGGGTACGGTAGAGGGCCGCGCCGGCACGCTGCAGCATCTTTTCGTGCGCGCCGATGACGGCTCATTTCTCGTTGAAGTTATTCTATTCACATACCTAGTTCTTTTTGCCTCACCTTCGCTTCATTTTCAAATATTATTTATAAATCTATTTTTAGTTTATCCAGTTAGCCATACCAATAATATCATTTTATCTATGTATGCATGTAATAAACTGACGCTACAGAATACAGAAAGTTTTGCCTTGCCTTGTCTTGTCTTGAGTACCTTGACGACTCGTACTAGCTAGAGCGTCGAGTCCTACTAGAAAGTTAAAATTCAAAATGCAATATTCTGAATAGGCTCGGCTGTTGGCTAGTTTAGTAATATTTTTAGTACAATTCCAGAAGATGGTGGACTTCATCAAATTCTGTCATGTGTTTCGTCAAATGCGGGAAATGTTTACAGCAACTCTATACGACAAACTTTGCCTTGATGAAGAAGGATGTTATAATGCCATGACGTATTATGATAGCGACCTCCCATACTGTGTGAAACATACGGCAATTAATGAATTTAAGGTAAGCTTCGAAAAACGAGGCACTCGTCAAAATGCCAAATTATTTATGTCGTTATTCAATGCATTTTTTTTTGTGAGCAATAACGCATATCAACATTCGTTTAAGAATTCGTCCGTTGGATCGTGGCATAACAGTGTTATCAACTACTGCAGACTGACAGCTATGGTTCCTGGAATAAAAGAAGCAAAATATGATATGTCAATCCTTAGAGAAAGCGGAAAAACGAAGGAAAAATTGAGGGACATGTGCCTCTATCTCAGGTATCTATTCTCGTGATATTTTACATGGTCACTGCGGAAACCTTGGAAGGTAGGCGGCCTACACGGGGCCGAAAATCGCCCATAGGGGGAAAGTGGCTCGAGAGACACAAAAGGCAGCTGGTGTGCCTTCTGTGGCCCGGTGCAGGCGAACTAAAATACGCACGAAATTTGAAGATCGCCGTAGGCATACACCAGAACACACCAGGACGAAACTTGTGTGCCGCCACACCTGCGCCCACCCGTTTTTGTAGGCGGCGCAAAGTGGGTTGGCGGGTTAGGTTAGGAGATAGGAGTCGAGTAAAAAAAGCATAGACAAACGACCACTGAATCGACACAAATTAAATTTTGCGCGCTGCAAACCAGTTCGTAGCCAAAGAAAAGGAGATCGCTCTGACAGGACTAGAATTTACATGCAAAAGGATGGACAAGAATTAAAGCTGGGACTCTTGCCCTTCAGGACCCCCCCCCCCCCCCCCCCCCCCCCCCCCCCCCCCCCCCCCCCCCCCCGAAGGAACTGTTACGTTCAATGTGCATGTTTGTTTTCTCTATTATATGAATATCCGATCTAGTATTTAGATACCGCCTTCTACCGGAAGAAGGAAAAGAACAAGAATTACCTGATACATCCGACTATGAATATGAGACATTTGACGATCAAACGACGCCAGAACCAGAATATAAAAGCGCAGGCTCAATTTTTGTCACCTCACTGCACTGGATCGTGTTTTTTGCATATGGCATCTAAATTTTGGGTACGCAAATTTAGTGAAACAAAAGCTTAGGGCGCATTCGAGATGGACATATTCCGGAAGAAAAGAAAAAAAGTGGTTCGAGATGGACACCGAAAAAATAATACATGCAAAATAATTGTCGAAAATGCAAAAGTACCGTAATTGAAAATACAATCAATCGATCATTGGCATGTATATGCGTGGCAATTGCATTATTTTCTGTTGTCCATCTCGAACCAAGGTTTTCTTTTTCTTTCCGGAAAAAGTAGGAAAATGTTCGTCTTGAATGCGCCCTTACCTTACCGTTGAAAACCTAATTTCAGTATCTCGTAATCTAATCCTGCTTATGTGTCCATTACGGTGGAGTGTCCAAGAAAATGCTAATAACTTTACTTTTCTATTACAGGCTCATATTATGTGAAAAGGAGGAAACAATCGAATAAAACCCAACTTCAGTAGTGTTTTAAGTGGAGATTTTGTGTCACAAAAAACTCTTCCATTGTGAATCATATGTTACAGTCCTAGTTCGTCTGTTGTTTCACCTTTCTTGGGTTAATTATTGTTTTTTTTTTCGCATTTCTTTGTGTTTATAAAAATTGATGACGTTTTCACACTCTTTCTCTCGCAGAAATACAGATACAGCTCACTGACAAAAAAAAACAGCGTGACTTTGAAGGCACACACAGCATAGTGCCACTGAAACATGCCGTTTTAAAGGATCGCAGTCACTACAAATTCGTATTTTTTATTCGCTTTCATTCAATATTCAAATATGTGAAGAAAACTACGATTCCAGCACCAAAGTACGGGAAAACGAACTGAGGGAGAGAAATCCCTGTGTATGAGTTTTACTAGTATACCGTAGTTTATAATTGCCCGTATAGAGTTTCATAATAAATACCCTGCAGTGATAAACCACGCGCTAGGTGTAACACTGCAGGCTGTTCACTCTCCAAGTACCCCTGGCAATTGCATATATGTACCGGCGACGGTCATTTACCAAAACCCATTTTCATTGATTTCTCTCCCTGAGTTCGCTTTTATGTGGCTTTTTACTGGCTGCATATTGTTTTATAAATCTTCTTGCATCTAATAAAAATCGAATAAAAAAATTGACTTTGAAGTGACTGCCTTCCTTTAACATAATATTTTTTTCGTGATAAACACAAGCAAAAGTTTGGTTTACATTGGGCAAAACGATTTACCAATCAAAAAAAAGCTCGCAACAGCAACAGTATCCTAGAAACACCAAATTTTGTTACAATATATTTCACAGTTCAAGAAACCGCGTAACAGTATATTAGATTGATGATAAAATCCAGACGCAGTATTTCATAGTCAAAAAATTCGTCCAGTTTCATAGTCGCCAAAATATTTCATGTTTCACATCGATCATCAACAAACGCCGTCTAGACGACAAAGATAGCTCCTCTATAGCTCTGCTGAAACGTAAGTACTCACTCTATGAGACACATGAAGAGGTGCAAAGGTAAATTAGCATACCACAGGGCAAAACAACATTTGCATATCAAGTCGTATGCAAATACGATATAACTAACAATCCACAAGGACTGAGTTGTCCGTGTATATTTTTCACTTATGCGGTTTCCATGTATGCGATTCGCACTTTCGAAACTGACAAATGCCTTTCCGTGTTCGAGTTGATGAAAATGACATGGTCCCCAGCGATTTTGCATCTAGTATGGACCTATTTAAAAGGATTACGGTTCTATTTCAAATAGCACGGGTCCGATGCGGTTCTGTTACAAACGGGTCTGGGGAACTTTCGCTGTACGACCGTGTCAAATGTACGATTCGCATAGATTACGGTAGGCAGTTGACATGCATGTTGTAAACTGACTTGAACATGGACGGACATTTGACATTTTCGCATGTGCAATTCGCTGAGATGGAAACCCCATTACGATAATTTTACTCTCTCTCGCTCTCTCTCTCTCTCTTCGCCCCGTTTCCCATCTCTCTTCGCCCCGTTTCCCAAATTCAAAAGCTATTACTTCGCAGTTATTGAATTGTAAGGTAGTTCAGGAGTCTGATCATGCGAACAGGAATAGTCGCGGTGTTGCTAACGATTCTTCTGTCAAAAGAAGTGAGTGCTGGAAAGGGAAAGCCGATATTGCTTGGTGAGTGTGCATTTATTTCCATCTAAAATCAAACTGCGCCATGTGTCCCCCACACACTGAGAGCCGATGAGTTGCGCGCCGCACCATTTCGGGAAACAAAATGCGCGCCGCAAAGGAATGGGAAACAAAATGCGCGCGGAATAGAAATGGCGCGCAAAGTGTTTCCCGAAAAGGTGCGGAAACGGTGCGGAAATGGTGCGGCGCGCAACTTGCGCCCCGCACCATTTCCGCACCTTTTCGGCAACGTTTTTGAAAGCGCTCGGAGGATCTGCCGTAAGTGCAGTTGTTGTACTAATATTTTTCCGCAAGCACAGGTCTCACATGTGTTGTGTAGCCGAGTGGTCTAAGGCGCTGTTCAAAGAAAGTATGTAACAAGAGTGTAGGGTTCGAATCCAACACGCTGCTTTCTTTTTGCAGTTGCTACTTTTCCCGCACCGTTTCCGCACCTTTTCGGCAACGGTTTGGGGGTGTTTCCCGCACCAAAACGGCAACCAGAGTCGGTGGAAAAACTTTTGCGGCGCGCATCAAATTCTTTTGCGGGAAACACCCCCAAACTGTTGCCGCGCGCAACTCTTGAGTTTCGTTGCAGTATCCCTCATAGTACATGAAATGAGTAGAAAAGGAACGCGGCATCTTTCAAAAACTTACAACGGAAAGATGAAATACAGCCTAACCTCTGGAGCTGGAACATGGCTCATTTTGTAGAGAATTGAAGCTGTACAAGGTTGTATGTAATAGGTCGCTAGATAAGTACACTCTCCAAAAAAAGCTATGAGCCTTTGAAGTTTTAATAAGCAAACAGTGTGTGTTTACACTGTGTGCTTAACCTCTTTTCATATGTGGAGCCTGATAGAGTATTTAACTGCTGTTTCGGAAGCACGAAACACCTCAAAAAATCATTCAGGGCGGCTTTCACTTTCCATATAGAAACTCATTGAGAAACTCGCCACAAAAATTGAAGATCAGGGACAAATTTGAATTAGTACACGTATTAGCTACTTGCATGCGAATATCTGTACTGAATTCAAATTTGTGCCTGATCTTCAATTTTTGTAGCGAGTTTCCAATTGTGCTTATGTATGAAAAGTGAAAGCCGCGCTGAATAATTTTTGGGCCAAATTCGCCCTGTTTCGGCCTCGCGAAACAGTTAAATTGTTAAATACTCTATGATTATCATTAAAATGTGGATCGGTGGCTCAGTGCTATAGCCTACAGCTCCGATCTCACAAGCGGACAAGCGAGGTGGCATGCTTCAATTCTGCCTAGGTTACATGTTTTCGTAAAAACCAAGGGTTTCTTACTTTTAAGCGACGGAATAGTGTAAACGGTTATAGTAGTTCCCTAAGCGTAAACGACATTATTTTTTATGAAAAAATAGGCCCAAAGTAGATAAAGTCCACTAAACATTAGTATACTTAACCTACTGTTGAATGGTAATAATGAAACAGAAATTAACAAAGTTTCTAATTGGAAGAGCTATTGTAGAGGGTACGATACGATTTGAATACCATTTTTTTGAAACGACAAACACCAACCCAGGTAGAATTGAACCCTTGAGCCTTGACCCCCTCACTTGTGATATCGGAGCCTTACCACTGAGCCGCCTAGCAACATTTTCATGTTACTGAGGCTTCGCTCATGCAGTGCAAACAATTTCCTTATTAAAACTTCAACGGCTTATAACTTATAACTTTTGTTGGAGAAGATACGGATCGAGCGTCCTATTAAAACCTTGTTCGGCTTGCAATTCTCTACGACATGAGCTATATTCCAGCTCCGGAGGTTACGGTCATATTTCATAAGGCAAGAAAATGCAAAAATTGATGCATAACAGAGAAAGCAGAAATGTACTTTCTATGTTCAGTCTCAAAAATGGCGTACTGGGTGAAGTGAGTAGGTCAACTAGGTGCGCCTAGAGTGTCAGAGTTTCGCGCTGAATTTCTTTCCAAATCCGCCTTTTGCGAACCCTTCTTTTTAGTCACCACAAGTTTTCCCAATATAGATATTCATACTCTAAAGATAAGGAGAGTAATTATACAATCAATGCATGAGAAAAGGTAGTCTAAGAAAAGCACAGGCACGACAATCCAATACTTTCAGATCCACGATGTGCCGATGATGTGACCGCCGATAATTTCTCACAGAAAATGAGCAAACTGATAATTCTTAGCAACATCTATGAGAATGAAGGCCGAGTGGTCTGCAGAGAGAGCAAGAAGGTACAGCCAGAATTGACTGCGGACGCTGATTGGGTAAGAAATTGCGAGCTTCAGCTCTTATATTTCATGTTTTATTGCAAGAAAGTCTACTGACCGTAATATGTTATTTCTGCGCGTTATGGTGATATCCAATATAAGAAAAAAATGGTAATACCAAAAATAACAATAGCTAGAAAAACAGAAAAGGAATAGAATAAAACAATGCTTTTACAATATAGGTTGAATTGGAATTACGGTACCGCGTTTCGACCCCTGCGGTGTCTCCATGTATGCGATTCGCACTTTCGAAAATGACAAATGCCTGACCATGTTCGAGTCGATGTAAATGGCATGCTTCCGCAGGGATTTTGGATCTAGTATAGATCTGTTTTAAAATAGTACGCATTACGGATCTTTTTCAAATAGCACGGGTTTGATGCGGTACTGTTCCAAATAGCACAGGTAGGACGCGCGTTCGCTGCAGGACCATGCCAAATGTGCGATTCGCATGGGTTACGGTAAAATAACAAAATACTTGAACATGGACGGGCATTTGACATTTTCGCACGTGCGATTCGCGAAGATGGAAACCATAAGTCATAGATATCCTGATATCCATCTGCTCAATATGTTAGGGAAGAATATTTATAGGATACTGGGGTAGCGGACTGATTGAATTATTTATGGAACTGATAATAATGTCAAAGAGATATTCGTTTCCGAGAAGTTTGTGAAGGAATGCCTGAATTTTCGTCAGAACTGCACGCCTGTGAATTTTGAGGGCTTCTCCCAATATGCAATTAATTTTGATAATATGGAGTATCATAAACAGGAAACCTATTAACCTCAAAAGTATAGTCATCAGTGTTATGCCCCATCGATTATTTGATATTTTAAGCCGAAGTGCCGAAGGATTCTTGATCGTTCGAACTAGCTTTTTCGAGGACAAGTGTCCATACTATGAATACTGTCATTTGTGAATGAACTCCTGAATTTTCACCTTGAACTGTGAAGGGTCAGAAGTGCACCTGAATTCTGAGGACCTCCTAATATTAATATGCAATTCATTTTGGTAATATGACTAATATGAATATCATATACAGGAAACCTATCAACCTCAAAAGTACAGTCATCAATTTTATTATGAAGTGTTATGTCCCGGTCCCAGTAGTCCCATCGAATGATCGAATATTAGATTTTTTAAGCCGATCTCTCCTACCTATCTAAACCACTAAACAACATTCAACCCAGCCTCCATGTCGCGCGCTACGTTCTGGGGCGCATAGTGCGGCGCATACTTTCCCGCACGTTTTGGGCGTGCGTGCATACTTTCCCGCATGGTGTGGCGTGCGCGCAGACTTTCCCGCAGAGCTGCAGACTTTCCCGCATACTCTGCCATCATGCGGAAACTCGCTGAAATTACACATTGCGACACTTTTGTTCGCCCAACCATGCGGCAGACTTTCCCGCAGACATAACCGCGAGGCGCAGACTTTCCCGCAGACATACCCGCATGGTTTCCTGCAGACAAACCCGCCACGCAAAAAAGTTGCCTCCCTAAAACGCTTAGGACATAGTCCAAATGACTGCCAGCCGAGAGACGTCTCCGCCTTTCCATCCTTTTGCCACATGTGCGGTTATGGCTGAGTGGTTGAAGGCGCTGACTACAGATGACATGGCACATAATATGTAATATACTAAATTACACAATAAACAGGCATAAAATTATTTTTCGAATTTTTTCCCCCTGCAGACATATCCGCACGGTGCACCGCAGACTTTCCCGCATAGTGCGGACCTGTAAACCCGCACCATGCGGGAAAGTCTGCGGTGCACCATGCGGGTCAGGTTCAGAGAGCGCAAGGAAGGTAGGCAGGTAACCGGCGCTGGGCTAGTAGCTAGCACACACTTCAAGAGGAAATGTGATGCTCGCATTGGCAGGAGCCCACCACCGATCATCTCCTACCCATCTAAACTATACTAAACAACATTCAACCTACACCCCATGTTGGGCAAGGCAGGTAGGTAGGTAACCGGCGCTGGGCTAGCAGCTAGCACACAAATCAAGAGGAAATGTGATGCTCGCACAGGCAGGAGCCCACCACCGGTCATCTCCGACCCAGCTAACAACATTCAACCTCCACGCCATGTCGCGCAAGGCAGGTAGGCAGGCAATCGGCGCTGGTCTAGCACACACCAAGGGTAAATGCTTTGCGACCTGGTATTTCCTCGATCCGAGCACGAAGACAAAAATCATAGTAAATCACCCGGCTTCAAACTCTTCTGCTTTACATAATACATTAATACTGAAAATGACTGCAATCTACAGCCGCTGATCTCCATTTGCTCTGAACCTGACCCGCATGGTGCACCGCAGACTTTCCCGCATGGTGCGGGTTTACAGGTGCGCACTATGCGGGAAAGTCTGCGGTGCACCGTGCGGATATGTCTGCAGGGGGAAAAAATTCGAAAAATAATTTAATGCTTGTTTATTGTGTAATTTAGTATATTACATATTATGTGCCATGTAGAACACTTCACATAACATATATTCTATGAATAAAGCCTCATAAGACATAAGCACATGGGTGGAATTGAACCCTGACCACTCATCTGTAGTCAGCGCCTTCAACCACTCAGCCATAACCGCACATGTGGCAAAAGGATGGAAAGGCGGAGACGTCTCTCGGCTGGCAGTCATTTGGACTATGTCCTAAGCGTTTTAGGGAGGCAACTTTTTTGCGTGGCGGGTTTGTCTGCAGGAAACCGTGCGGGTATGTCTGCGGGAAAGTCTGCGGGTATGTCTGCGGGAAAGTCTGCGCCTCGCGGTTATGTCTGCGGGAAAGTCTGCCGCATGGTTGGGCGAACAAAAGTGTCGCAATGTGTAATTTCAGCGAGTTTCCGCATGATGGCATAGTATGCGGGAAAGTATGCGGGAAAGTCTGCAGCTCTGCGGGAAAGTCTGCGCGCACGCTACACCATGCGGGAAAGTATGCGCGCACGCCTAAAACGTGCGGGAAAGTATGCGCCGCACTATGCGCCCCAGAACGTAGTGGATTGAAGAAACAGCGGTGGAATCGTGGAATGCTTTCAAACATTTGAAAAGGAAGAAAAAAAACGATAAATAATCAAGAATCACAGTGATTAATACTTTGTGCACTATTGTTGATCATTGCTTGTACAATTAGAAGTGTCACAAAAATGGAAACATAAAGGAAATAGGGAACACACGCAACAAAACAAAATAATCGCCGATCCCGCAGAAAAACCGTCGTTTGCTGACCAAATGGTATTTACCGAAAAAAAAAACAATTCGTGACTGGTTCCTGACTGTTCGTGACCGCTTGGTGATGAGTTGATGAAATGATGACGGTTTTCGATTATGATTCAAATGTTTGTGCAAATTGCACACTAAGGCCGCCCTTAGCCGGTTTTTATGAAGTTGAACTGCCAAATGAAAATTGAGGTTTCGGTCGGGCGGGAATCGAACCCGCGATTTTCGATTAATTCGATGAAGGCCAAACCAGAAACAAGGCACAGCCAAGCACGCAATTTGGTTCTTATTACAGTGGTTCATTATCCGTGACACTACACACAGTGAATAAACCGGCACTTGTTTTTGGATGACTGGAACTTAGTATGCTGGCACCACCTGAATGAACGGTGTGTCAAAAGTATGTGCCCATATACAAATGGGTACAGACGAAATAAATACTTCCAAGCTGTTCAACTATAGGTTAAAGGCAGATAGAAAATCTATCGTACATTTCAAAAGGGTAAAAAAAAGTCAAAAGATCAGTCAAAAGATTAACAAAAATATAGGAGTGGGGGTACCGGGTAGGGTAGGAGTCCAGTGGTACGTAAAACGAAGTGGAAGTGGAACTAATTGTAAAAAGCTAATGGTCGATTTATTATTGGTCTCAATTACAAAAGGATTAATTTCAACGGTCAATATGAACTATGAGTGATGCTTACGGTAGAGGAAGCAGATATTCATAGAGGTGAATGTGAGAAAAATCTACGTTAGGTTTAGGTATACATATATATACGCTATTGAAATATTTTGCCTTTAGCCTCAAATGATCGAGTACATCGGAATTCTAACAGATGCAGGCCTTGTTGACTGCGCACAATTCCCTCAGGTATGTTCTTGGTTTTTGCACAGACCCACAGACAAATGCGTTATGTATGTTTTTATAGATAGTCTTTCGCAATAAATAGCAAAACAAAATCCGCGACTTCATAAGCAATTAATATTTAATGGGTGTGCGAGAGCGCGAGTAGCAATGCAGGTCTGCTGCTATATTTGTCAAGGGTTGTGGGAGTGGAGGGTGACGAATAACACTCATTAGTCCATTGGTAAGGAGTTCGAGTAGGAATAATCATGAAACGAGGAAAATCGCCAAGGATAGAAGAATTACGTAGGCTATACTCTAATATTTGGTCAACGATCCAGATCCTATATAAAAAACAGACAATGCGAGCTAGCAAATTAATATTTAGACCTACTCGTCTGCGTACAAAGCACTCAATCACATCCGGCTCCGTCGAAATTGTTCGGTAAGTAATTTAAACAAATATATATAAAATAGTGCTAATAATGAAACCCAAGCGTTGCTCGCCGCAACCGTTTAAAGGTGCCTCCCGCAAAAGAATTTGGTGCGCGCGCGTGCGGAACACGTTTTTTTCACCGGTTTTGTTTGCCGTTTTGCTGCGGGAAACACCCCCAAATCGTTGCGGAAAAGGTGCGAGAAAGGTCACTGAATGTGCAAAAAGAAATCAAAGCGTTCAATTCGAAAATACAATCTTGTTAGATACTTTCTCTAAACGGCGCCTTAGACCACACGACCGCACAACACGTGTGAGGCCTGTTCATGCGGAAAAACATCAGTACAAACGAAGTTACAGCTCTTTCAAAAACGTCACGGAAAAGGCGTGGGGCGCAACTTGCGCGCCGAACCATGCAAAAAATGTTTTCCGCAACGTTTCGGCGCTCATTTTGCGCCTCATTTCGTTTCGACGCGCATTCTGTGTCCCGTTTCGATACGGCGCGCATTTTGCGTCCCGAAATGGCGCGGCGGGCAACTCATCGGCTCCGAATGAACTACGTTCCTGGGTGCGCAGCGCACCGCGCACCCAGCCGCGCAAATTGGAGCGCATGCGTAGCCAGCCGCGCAAATTCGAGAGCACGCGTAGACAGCCGCGTACCGCGCAGGGGGGGGGGGGGGGGCAGGCCAGCCGCGGGTGCGCGCTGCCTCGGGGGCTCTGGCCCTCAACCGCGCAGCACACCCCCAGCCAACCGCGCGGGGGGAGGCCAGCTGCGCAATTTCGTCTATATCCGCTGTGACCCAATATTTCTTCTCGAATATTCCACATACGCCTTATGGCCGAGTGGTCTAAGGCGCTGGTTGGGGCCATAATCAGTGAAAGTCGCACATTCTATTCCTGTTCGGTTTATTTGTCTTGCGGAAGTTGTGGTAAATGAATGCGAAAGTGTCTCTGTTTATATATCTGTATGTGCTCTCCTTTTACTTTTGCATGGGAAGTGGGAAGGCTAACCCGCGGGGGGGGGGATGCAAATGAACAGTGTTCACTAAGGTGACTAAGTTAAAGGGGGGCTCCCTCCACGCTCAACCGATCTGCAAAGAATGGCCATCCGTCTCCCGCATTACCCTAAGACTAAGAAAGGCGTAAACTCGGACCTACTATAGAATTACAAAGTTCAGATGTTCAGAAAGAGTCACGGTAAACAATTTGTGGATTTAACGAAGTTTCCTTGCATAGAGCATCAATTGTCTATTTTTGTCTTTGGTTTTTCAAAAATGATCTATAGAATTGCAACTGCTATCTGGATGGTAAATGCAGCGCCCACAAACCATATAATTGTTATGAGACTACGAATGACTACTGCATAACTCATTAAGGTTTTGAATAGGCAACAAAGCAACAGAATAGGAGAGAATGTGAGAAAGCTGTTAGAGCTAACTCAACTCATTACTTCGTTATGCTATGGCAAGTAAAAACAAGCCGTAGCTGCGGTAGATTTAATCCACTACTTGGTTAGAGGCAGAACTAGCCAATGCTCCAAATACTAAAACTTTAAAACAAATATTCCAGACCATCACACACTTCTGCGGGAAATGCGAGACAGGCTGTAGTCATGTGCATCCTCTCGCCTACTCCTCTCGAGAACAAATGATTTCATGGGCGACGGACACAAATGGACACAAGGACCGCAACAGCCAGTGCCAGAGGAATTGGATAGTTGATCACATAAATCAGGTTCCTCTCTTGTTATACATTGCTTTCTCGCTCAAACTAATAGAAAGGACAAGCAGATCAAGTAGACTCTTCCAAGTGGCACCTGCGACGTGACACGTGACAGTATATAACATGAGTTATAGTTGACGTGTATGCATCGTAGCGACACTGTATTTATCATTTTGGGGCGTATAGCGTTAGTGTATCACGAAGAGAGACGAGACAACATATCGGCAATTGTAAGATGCACCCATGCCCTCATACTGACCGTTAGTAGTAATTGTCCTGCGCTGGCAAACTTTTCACCAGATTACCTCTGATGTGATCAAACCCTTAAAGTTCGATTACAGGGATTGCGGAGAAATGAAACCTGGCTGACTGAAGTGCGCGAGAGTTGCCAGTCATGTTATGAGAGGGATTGTACAACGATTCGAGCACAATTTGTAAACAATCTCCTCATGGACGAGTTACAGAAGCACAACACTGATGCACAAGCTGTATGGAATCATTTGTGTCGCTACCCAGCGTAAGTACAATAATCTATTAATCGCCAATGCCAATAATAATAACAACTGTAGTTGGAAAGTTGGAAGTGATGCGTCGACACCAGTAGCTCACAGCTTCTGAAGTTTTCTCATTCGGTATCGTACTGGGCAGCAGTGAACAGCGTCGGCGTTCACATTTGAATATATTGAATTGAACGCATGAATTCGTTCACTAAACTCCCTTGAAAGTCCTTCATTCCAGCGCCCTCGGACTGTTTGACTACACCGCCTTCAACCTTGAAGAGAGATTCAATGCATACGACGAGTTTCTCCAATTAATGTTGTAAGTTCGCTTACACTTTTTGAAAACTTCAATCGATTGCATCGTCACTCAAACATTTTCACTGACATTGACTCAAGTGTAGATGTAGATGATTAAAGACGTAATCTACGCAAGATCGACTGCTCGATAAAATTAAGTGGATCATGCTTAACAAGTGATCTATAAGTTAACCATCGCTCCGATCCGTAGCACCCTTCGGCCTATCTTATTAGATAAAAGAGTAACTGTAGCGCGCACTAGCACTCACCTTACGGAAGTAGAATTCGAATATTCTCATGTAAAAAACGATGTATTTCTTCATTCGTGAAGATTTGCATCTACGTTACAGACGCTACACAATTATGGAAAAACGCCTCAAACCCTCAGGTGGCGTAGCCGAATGGTGTTAGATAAAAGGATACAATCCTTTTTAATAATTCATTGTTTGCAGAGCGTTCCAGTCGAACTCTTGGTGGTGCTTCCCCGTCATCATCATCTTCATGATTGTATGTACGGCGTTCTTCAATATTCCAAATAGATACCGCGGTAAGTACACATTTTCATTTTGTTTTCTTTAATTGATAACCAGTACAGGGAGCAGTATTTGCCATGTGCTACTACTTTCCTTATTTAGCTGCAATGCGAACAGAGCTGAGAATATTTAATTCTCAGGATGTTTTCAGACTTTTTCGACATGAGCGCACATATT
The DNA here is from genome assembly GCA_036852015.1 of Pelodera strongyloides. Taxonomy (NCBI): domain Eukaryota; kingdom Metazoa; phylum Nematoda; class Chromadorea; order Rhabditida; family Rhabditidae; genus Pelodera; species Pelodera strongyloides. Next base: position 71,736 of record JAANDG010000293.1, read on the forward strand.
GAGTCCTTCAAGAGGTTTAAGGCCGACCGTCTTTTGCAGTGGGCGATTAAGCGGCTATCGACTAAGGTGGAGAGGATGAAGGCTAAGGCAGCCAATGCTATACAGAGACTCAAGGCAGCCGTAACCAAGAAGGTACTCATCTACCCTTTACCCTATACTAAGCATAACTTTCTTTTTTTAACAACAAATTTTTTCTACGTTCCATACTTACAAATATTTGAAAAGCTCGACGTTTCATTCACCCAGCTTTGCACGATAAGTACAGGGGATTCTATATGTATAGGAGTATAGGTAGCACAACAATTACAGAAGCCCACCGCACCGACCGCTAAGACCTCTGCAGCTGATACTGTGTCTACCGATCCTAAGACCAAGTCGAGCGCCATCCCCGACTCTAAGAAGAAAGAGAATGGCGAGACCATCGCAACGGGCCCCGGCCCCGTTGGAGGTCAGCTGGTAGAGCAAGGAGGATTGGTTAGAGTTTAGGTAAGCCATTTCGGTTTCTATGCAAATGCCATTTGAATGAAGCTCGAGAAATGCTAATAGTGAATTAGTGTTTCTTTCTTCCCAAATAGACGGGAGTAGCCATTCAACAGTAGTGAAAGCTTAGGGCAAAAGTCACAGACGCAGCTGCAAGACAATGATCTACCTACAGTTATCATTTATAGAGGTTGCCGAACATGGAGCTTAACTAATGGAATGCGTCCCGAAGAAAACGAATGCTGCCGACGCCATCCTTTCTAATCTCCTTAGGTAAACTTATTCTCGTATACGTGATCGAGATCGAGTTATCTTTTTGATGAACCCTCGATTCTATTCCTGAGCGTCTGAGCGTTTTAGTAGCTAATGTGTCGTTAATATGAAACTGGATGTTTCAAGTAAATAGTAGTATTGTTTTTTTTTATTTATTAGTCCCTAAACAATGCTTACTGGTTTTATTAGTAGTTTAGGTTTAGGCTTTCGCATAAATGACAGAGAATTCGGTGCTTCCTACTGATTAGGGCTAAAAATAGTGTTATCGAAATATGTTACTGCTACTGTGCAGTTCCTTCGCTAATCAGTTTGTAGCCGAAGGCCGAAGTATCTTAGTTAGAGTAATGTGTATTTGATTTCAGTTTGGTAATAAATATTTTTTTTAAACTTATCGTTTTCGTCTAGTGGTAAATTACGTAGAACGTACTTAGCAATTCTTCACACTAATTGCATGTCTTGCACACTAGCCATCACTATTCACTCAAGTCTACACAACATCAACAAACAACATTACTGCATCGCCCACTAACAATAAGCTTACCTACCAAACAGCCTACTAAAATAGATGGAAAAGCAATGCAATTAGTTGTTCTAATCAGATGGTAAACAATCATGAGCCTATTAGGTTTTATATAAACAAACATGAGTCTATTAGGTTTTATAAACAAGTATATTAGGTTGGTTCAGGCGAACAGAGGAAAAACAATCAATAATAGTCACAAAGTAAACGGATCGGCCAACGCAGTTCATACGCACAAGTATTTACTCCTGTCATATAATTCACGATCAAGTTAGAACCCACTAAGTGAACATTTGTGCATTGGTAGATTATCTACTAGCTGTAAGTTGCACACAACGCATTACTCGAGGAAAGACAGAAAATGCATTACATCCTCATAAATCAGGACCCAATACAGTACTCGCTTAGGACAAAGCTACTGTTAATGTAACCACATCTAACAATTACACCCTGTGTCTACATACATCACCAACTTACACGTGCACAACTAGAACAAACACCAAGATCACAGAGCGCACCTAGTCGTTCTACGGAACGACCTAGCCTAGCAATAAGAATATTGGAGTATTCTTGTCCACTATCTAAGAGATTTACAGTGGCTATCCTCCACAATCCACATACAATTAGAGGCATGAATGAGAAAGACCAAAGGATAACAATAAATCACTTAACAGGTAAACAAATCCTGTTATCATCAAACATAATTTACGCGAAACGTGACCCAAACAACACAAAAACAATAAAAAAAAAGCTAAGTATACAACTCATCGACATCCGAAGCGAAACGATGTTGCACAAAATATCGCCACCACAATTCGACACACAAAAAAAACTCTTTATACTCACGTACGGCGTAACGGGACCAATAACAAAACCAACAATTGGTACCGCTGCCGCACGCTGGAATCACGTACTGTATAAAAATTGTAACATATATGTGACTAGCCAAGCAATGAAGGCGGAATGAAGGAACAATGAAGGCACACAATGCCGATGTTATAACGGCCAATGACGAGAACAAAAGAAAATAGTCAACGAGCAGATGTTCAATTAGTTAGCCTTGGTGTCAGTCTAGTAACCGCCGGTTGGAGTGGGAGTTCACAGTCCTTGAATACCATATGAGATGGATGGTGGAACAGTCGATCTGAAGAGCAAGATATCAACAAGGTTAGTAAAACCGGAAGTCGGAACGTCTAATTGTAATCCACAACAAATAAATGCTAATATGACATCAATGGACCCACAAAAACTTGTGGGCAAAACACCCCGTACGGTCACTCGGAACGGAGCCCCGTGCGTTTCTCTACCAGAGTAAGCGGTACACCGTCGTTATCAGCAAAGCAATCAAGATGTCGTCCACCGCGATCATCATAAATTAGGCAAAGTATTCATTCACTTTATCTCCGAGAACGGGAAGAATATTGCCCGCTGCACATGAAAATGCTCATGTAGGAACAGTAAACTACGACAGCCTGCGGTCAACACTAACCAGAGTCAATCAAACATTATTCATGTCTAGCCTACCTTTAGCCACGATCTAAGGGGACCAATTTCCTCGACCAGGCTTAGTTGCAGCGATTCGTGCGTCGCGCCGATCCACCTGCCATTTGCGGTTCCAAATAAATTATGAGCGTCGAGGCAACATGCCACAAGTCACGCACCTGAACGAAACACATAGGAGGCAATGAACAATGAACAAATGGAATAAACGCAAAATGCAAGCCTCCCAAAATACAACAACTAAACGAAAAACCTCCTGGTTTCAAACCACACTCTTCTTTTTGTACACAAGTGAGAATGAAAGGACCGTCCAACTACCGAGCGAAGAAACTAAGAAACAAACCGCGCTATCAGACTAAAAGCACATAAAGCAAAGACAATATGTCTTCATTTCAGAACAATATATAAATTTAGAGAACAGCAACCGAAAGTTGACAATATCCGCTTACACAAAAATTGTCGGCTTGAGTTCCTGCGTTCCCGGACATCAATCATATTCTATCACATCGTTAGTGGGCAAAACACAGGAATTCCACGTGAATTAGGATACCGAGAAGGCGTCGATTGAGAAGTGAAATGGCCTGACACAAACTCCTGAACAGAAAAACAAATGATCTACAAACTGAATTGAATAAACTGCTCCGGTTTCTCAGCACAATAAATGTATAGCACGCTTGGGAAGAAACAACGACAACACAACAAACACATTAGATTATGATCAAAGGAACTCTTTCTAGTTTCTAGCTATCAGAGATTCATTAAGATTTTTCGGGAAGCAAACAATGAAACAATGATCATCGAAAGATATTCAGTAAGGACTCTTTAGCAGTAAGTAATAACGTTTTGCGGTAAGATAATAACGTGGGGTTGTCCAAAATTTCAAATAGCAATGGAACATACTGTAAAGTAAGCGGGACCAAGCATGTCGGAACAAACGACTCACCATCATCGGGCCTGCTCGTTACCGAATACAAGTGCAGGGCGATAGTCGACCTTGCGTGCCAGCTGGATGGGAAATGGACGCACATAACGACGTCGAACCACCAACGTCGACTCTGAAAACAAACGAAAATAAAATAAATCCAGTATTGCAAAAAAACGTCGAATAAAGTTATAGTTTGGCACACAAAATATACACATCTCATCACCTCTAAAAGGCACACTTAAGAAACTATCGCAAAAAATAACAAAACAAAACAAGAACATAAACGTACGAACAACAAATTGAAAATCAAACCTTTGCAGGGGGCCTACGGCCGGCGCAATATATTGATTTATCGATCGTTTATATATTAAATTACAGATTTGAAAACAAGGCTACGGTACTCAGTGCGCCATTTAGCATGCAGCATATCAGACAGTCACAAGAGTAGGAGTGCACAGTGATGCCAGACAAATGACCCTTATTGATTTTTCATGTAATAAACACTCTCACACTCCCGAAACTTGGTATTTTAGTGCAGTAAAATGAATTATTCTACCTGACAAACCACTTGGACCTGAATTGACATGAGCTTGAAAAATGGGATTTTAATCATATTTTTTTTAGGAAAAAACATGTCTTAGTACTGGATAAATAGCGTATATCGCCTGTTTGTTCTCCAGTAGGTACCCTTACATGAAGCATATGTGCGAACCCTCCCGGCCCTCATCTAGGCAATTATATGAATCTGGTCAGAAAATGTGTAGGACAATTGTGTTAAGCTTTCAATCTGAGATTAAGAGGGCGTGCCCTTGAAGCGCGACTTATTTATACAAAAAAACACTACCATATTTCCACTGAGCACTGAAAGTCAGACATTCACAGGTGAAGCCACTTTCCACACTAGACGACAAGTTATAACATACTTACTAGCATCTTTGTATCCCCTCCCTGGGGCTAATTATAAGACAAATAAACAAGATAGCAGTAAAAAAAAACGTTTATTAAAATATCAACCCGTAGATTATGTCATCAGCAATCAACAGCCGGTGCAATAATATATACAAAAAACGACAATTAGTAAGCAATGAAACAAAGGGGAAGTGTTCAACGTTGGTCCACGCAACCTCAAACGCACATCTCATACCATACAGACAGCCAGCTACATACCCCTTTCAAAGACTAGTATCAAATTCTAAAAAAAAGATAAGAAGAACAACCGGCGGAGCAAAAATACAAATAAATGAGCATAACATCCTATAGACATAGACAATGGCAAGAAAAATTGAGTTGAGTAACTGAAGTGACTGATTAGCTAGATTCATAACATGTAATAACAAATCAAAATACTACATTTATCTACAAGCAACACACTTATGCTTCACAGAAAACCTGCCAAGTAGAACAACACGAAAGAAAATCCACCTTATATCCCAGGGTAAGAAGATACCCAAGAAGATCTAAGTATCTAACAACGGGAATGGTGCTCATTCTACTCTAGGCAGAATGGCAGAAACAATAACGAGGAAATCAAATCAGCTGACGAGGTCTCACAATTCACACTAAACCATTCTCCAAAACTTATTATGCATTGGAAGAAGATCGGAATATAATATGCACCGGGGATCGGGGACGGCCCGAATAGAAATGGGGGTTCGTCAATTAAAAGAACTACAGAATTAATGAAAATAATTACTGAAAAACCTACGGTAACGGACGGCGCAAATATGTTCACGCAAGTGACGCAAGCAATCTAACTACCAATTACCACTTACATCGGAACAATTCAAGGGAGTAAGTCACGGGTCAGGGGAAAAACACAAGAAAAACGCTCTGAATTGAGATCATATACCAGGTTCACCGATGGATGATGCAACATGAGTGTCGCACTTTCTTCGCAACTTGATTCTAAATAATAAAAAGCTTAGAAAAAAGGAAAACAAATAATAATGAAACATCACCACATAGGAGCAATATGAAGCGGAACATCCAAAATCAAGACAATATAACCAATGCTACAAGAGAGGAACATTTCCCTCAGAACTCCAATCACAAGTAAGGAAATGATATGCCTTTTAAATTTCACAGTCAATCAAGTAAATCAATACCAACCTGCATCACAAGACTGGTTTATCATTGCCAACAAAATCCGGGATTCTAATGGTGCTATCATAGAGTTCTTGCAGTACCTGAATACAGTGGTCAGACAAAAAAACACAAATTGCTTTCAATCAAGTGATTCAGTTATATTAATCCATGATCTTAAATAGTAAAACTATAAGCATCTTATAATAATCCAACCCCCCCCCCCCCCCCCAACTGAATAACAACGTTAAATATAGGCAGTTGTTCTACACAGCACTAAGTCAAATACTTACCTAAAATCATATAATAATCCAAAACCCCCAACTGAATAACAATGTTAAATAAAGGCAGTTTTTGTAGTTGCTCTATACAGCACTAACTGAACTAACTCCCACATTCACCCAAGTCAGAAGCGCTGCACATTAAAATTAATATATCATGCGCATGCGTGATCCGCAGGAGAAAAAGGTGAGCTAAAATAATTACCGATTCATCATATGTACTGGTATTCCTCAAATCTCCATTCCTCAAACACAGTGTATGATCTCGCGGGTCTCCCCATCCACCATTAGGCTTTGGCGGTTTTAGCATTCGCTTCGAAAACTATAAACGAAAGAACTGTACTACTTACCACAATGTACGATAAGGAAAAGGTGAGGTAAGTTAGGTTAGGCTCATATACAGAAGATAATTACTCTGCCTGCGTGAGCTGCACAATTGTACTCCGCGAAATAAGGGAAAATCATAATTCTGTGTTCTTATTGTTATTACCCGAAATAACGAACAAAATTTCGAGTTTGACAAGTCCGCCTTTTCGATGCTTACGAAAATCTACCGTACCCTACGCGATACATATCCTATAAAAAATAACAACAAAAAGCAAACCGACAAATCGACGAAACCCCGAACCAAGATAATTTAGACAACTCACATCAGTGACTCTCATTTCCGTTGGAAACAATGAATCCTTGTATTTCTCAAAATGGTCCGCAGCCGTTTGCGTGGCATTGCTAGTCACACATCTGAAATGGTTGTGATTTCATGTATAAACAAACAAAACACGTTAGTTGATTGCTCTTATTCACAAATACCTTAAAGCGAAATGCTAGCCCCTTTGGAAAATTTGCATATGATAAGCAAATCCTATGTATCCTATGCTTATTTTGTACGATTGTCCACGGCAATCGTACACAATTAGCTTAGGATACATAGGATTTGCTCATCATATGCAAATTTTCCAAAGTGGCTAGCATTTTGCTTTAATACCTTTCGAGTTGCTGATAATCAATAGTACGGAGACTAGTTGGCTATATAGCCACATACAAAGCATACAGTAACCCGACTCTGAACCTGAACGTACCCCTCCATCAAAATAAAACATTTTGTTTTCATGTACAGTACACAACAATGGACTGCAAACATCTGCATCTCTACTATACTAAACAATTAGTTCATAATTCTCTACCGATGCGTATGCACGCCGCAGTCTCCAACATGAATCACTCGCGGCGACTTTGTGTACAGAACCTTCCATTTCGTTTTCAAACATTTCATGCTGATCTAAATAAGCGGCATTCTGAATAATCTCAATATCGTAAGCTTAACAAAATCATCCTATCCTCACGAGAGGGAAGATTCAATTACTGAATCAATTCTGTACGGGTTATGGATCCAAATCGCCTAAAGCTTTAAAAAAAAAAAAAAAAAAAAATTTTAAAATTTGTTTTTACGCTTCAAGAGCGTGCACCTTTATTTGAACTCCCTTGAATAAAGGTGCACGCTCTTGAAGCGTAAAAACAAATTTTAAATTTTTTTTTTTTTTTTTTTTTTTAAAGCTAACTGAGCTAACCAATTACGCTGGGACTGAGTTGACTATGCAATACATGTAACCAAAAACAAGAGATTCGGTCCAACGGTCCATCCGAGGCACAACAACAAGATAAAGATACAAACAAATGCGAAGCAACAAAATTCAACAAACAACAAACCTGCAGCAATGACCAATCCCAGTTGTAATCATCGAATTCGCAAAATACCTGCAAAAATCGGACATAATAAAACACTATATTTTGACTTATTGTCTCAGATAAACTATGAAAGTTGTGAACGGCCGAAAGGGACAAGATACCCTCACACATGTTGCAAAACAAGCCACAACTTTTTATGGGGCAAGGCCCATCGCCTCTTACCTCAAATATAGAGTCATCATGAAAGATAAAATAAACAAAAAAAACTCACTTTTTTACATGTCTGAATATCGGACCACGTGGCTAGATCCAAAGCCATTCCCATATTGTATTTGCTTGAGTAAAACGGAGCCACTCCTAAATCATTGCATTTATTAAACAGGGCATAATAAAACTGGTCGCGTTTTCCAAAATCGAAGGATAGTGGTATGGTATATGGATATTAATATTAGTCTATAAAGCGCAAATGTAAAATGGGCCGTAAATTGGGGCCTCGGTGGCCCATTGGAAACGTCCGCGCTTCGCAGTCAGCCGACCCGAGTTCGAATCCAGCCACAACACACACTCAATGCCACCGAGGCGGGGAAAATCGAGGCGAATCCCCCATTGCCTAGCCTGAAGACTTCGAGGGATTTGTCCTTTCGTCTCGTCGTCAAACACTCTGTATAACTCCACAAAACCTCATTGGAAAGATCAAGGATCGTCATTATCTGAAGAAAAATCTCCCCTCCACGCATTCCCCCCGCGGATTGAAGAAGCAAGACGCTAGAAACCTTCCGCACTTGTTCCATGTACTTGATTGATGTTGTATCTGATTGATTGTATGTGTGAATAAAGTAGTGATATTTTTTTTAATTCTCAGTGGTATTAACATCTGCTTTATAATTGTGCGAAATGCCTTTTTTCCTAATTATCATAAAGAGCAACATTACCAAAACAGTTAGCAACCACAATAAGAATCGGAAAGTGGCTTTAATGTACAACAACAACATATGAAAGCTCCCGAAATTAAGTCCAGCCCCCAACGTTTAGTAGCAAATTGTACCAATCGTAGAATACGTATTACATAGAACCCTAGACGAAGTATATCAAACTCACCTAGTTGGTTGAAATAAGTCGGGATTTTGGTGGTTTTTCGTAGTTGCATACCAAGGCACAAAATTGAGCAGTCCGGGCACAATCTAAAAAGGGTTTCTCACGGGTGGTATACAGCGCTGCATTTAAACAACCAAACGTGCACAGTATAGAACATCCTTTACATACCGACAATGCTGGTAGAAAAGTCTCTTCAAACATGGGAAATGGTTCGTGATAACTATCACGGAAACATATTCCAAAATTATACATTTTATTTGAAACATCTCGTTGTTACAACTTCTAAGACTGTTCCACTCCTGTCACCAAACTAACAATAAATCCGTCCATGACGTCCCACGTCCGGAACCCACGTTCTCAAGAAAAAGTATATTTAACAAAACTAACTTGTCCCGATTCTCTGCCATGTGCTTGAAAACGGTTAGGAAATCCGGGCTGACATAGTGGTCTTCTTCCAGTAAAAGGACCCAAGACGCAGTCATATCTTGTCGTTTGATGATGTTGTCAAACACATAGTTTATCTGAAAGCGCAAATAAAAGCTGAACGTTTCGGTGATCACAACTGCATCGGGCTACATGACACAATTCTATGTTACATCTTACATCGCACGGTACATGTAATGTGAAACGAGTGCTAAACTACTTGGGAGCTCAGTCAAACTGCACAACAACGGCACTACCACGCTTTACATGCAAATTGGGCCTAACTGGGCCGAAAATGCTCAATGGGGCGCAGGAATTTGCCCACAAAAAAATAAACGAAAATGTAGTAGTCCATAGTCCATCATACGATCATACACTATCACAAACCACGTACCATACAGCTATAAACTGTATTAAAATACAGGATACATCTACCGCGAGTGTTTCAACTACGAAGATCTATTCATAATATTAACCAAAAAGAAGAAAAGGCTGAGAGGGGGGGTTAAAGAAAAAGTTTTACAAATAAGGAAGACTCGCCTTCCACCACCAGTGGTGCTTGATCTGTGTGAGACGAGCCACGCGATAATGTCCATAACTGTCCGGATGTGGCCAGTTTCGACAGCCCACGCTTTTCGCTCTAAAGTTATAAATATTTAATATGAAGACTACTACTGACTATTAGCTAAGCTATACAAATATGAAGATAACACAGGCACAACATATGAAAACACGTGGGTGTAAATGTATTATTAGGGTTAGACAGTTTCATCACATTCCCGATGTTTCGCACACAGATCAGCCTACACTTGACTTTGGCGAAAAAAATACAAAATACAAGGTATCTTTGTCAAAGCTGTACGGCACGTTATTTGCGAAATGCATCAACAATCGAGAACTGCATATATACTGACATTCTAAGCATATGTGTGTGTACAGACTGCAGAAAATACCACAATTTACATACAATACATGGTTATCATACGCTTCACAAACAGCGTGTCACACCTTTTCAAACGTCTAGTTTAACTGCAGTAATGCTCACTTACTTAGCTTTGGACACCTTCTCCTCGCAATCGTTTTCATGTTGCCCAGGAAAGACATGCGGAAAGAGTTGCATGTTGAACGGGTAGAATATTTGGATGACCTGAACTGAAGGAATAAAAAAACACATAAGGTGCGCTTCCGAGATGGGCGGAAACTAGTAAAACATAGCTACTTTTCCATGTACATACGTAAACAGTGTGCTAAGTGAGACGCAGACACACGTTTGCGTTTTCCTGTTTTCCGGCCAATCTCGAACGCGCTTATAGGGTACTAGATACGTTTACAATAAGAAAATGACCTTATACTATATGCAAGAGCTAGACCAGCTAGAACAGATGCCTAAGGGCTAAGGGCTAGGTTTATACGTAAAGGGTCTCGATTCTCAATGCATAATCACAATGTAGGCTTGCTTCTTTATCGATCGTATATCTCGGGCAACAGAGCCACAGCAGGTTTTTAAATTTTACGTGTATAACAAGTCTATATCGATTTATCAATGAATGTATACTTTTAAACTCTCTGAAACCTAGTAACACATATCTGGCATCGTTATTCACAATTCGTGTGTCTTGCACTCTTGCCAAGAGTGCAAAACGTATGAAGTATGAATATCTCTTGCTCCCAGTAAAATATCACACACCGTCTTGACAAAAAACCTAGAAAATCTACCCACCCTAGCAAAGGTGATCTTCTGAATCAATTCGTTGATTTCCGGCACAATGATATCATGTGAGAAAACGAGGAGCGCATTTTCAATCCCTTCAGCGTTCTTCAAAGTTTCGATCAATGTCGACAAATAGCCAGTACGGTTGTGAACCTAAAATGGACATTCCAAACAAAACACTAAACATCGCGTAGTTAAGAAGTACAGCAAAACCATGTCCCACAGTGTAAATGCCCATACTTCACGAATTACAAAAACCAATATAGCAAAAGAAATTTCCCCATGTAATGTACTAAAAAGTGCCTCATAAATAAGATAGTGAAACAATCCTCTGGATGTAGAAGTGTCGAAACACAATTTGCGGACCGATTTTACAATTCAACAAAAAAACGATTTTACAAATTCAAAAAAGGTTTGTTCCGCATTTTTCATATCCAGGTGTTAGGAATTTCTGTTTTACAGCAGTATTTGTTATGTATGCGTGAACTCACTAATAAACAATATTATTATTATTATTAATACGACTTGCCTGAATAACGATGACAAATGTCTCCTGCCCAGCGTTCTTGGTCAACGGTGGTGGCACTCTTCCTTGTTCGTAATTATCGTTCAGAAAATTGACGGACTCGACCACATGACGACCGGTCACGTTAGAAGTTGTGACAATGTCTGGAAATTGGAAATTCAATTATGATACAGATACTCGATACTGAGTGATGTGAATTGGCCATAAATAAAAACTACCTTTAGCTTAGTGTCCAAAACATGGCGCATCATTTGGTAAACTTCACAGTGCATACATTTGGAATTAGAAAAGATGGTTTTCAATTTAATTGAGTCAAACTCAGACGGATCGAGGATTACGCCTAGGTATAAGGGGGTGAAAATAGTGTTTGGGTGTATGAATTCAACCAAGCTAAACCCAAAGCTAACATGTATGATGTATAGTACAATGGAGTAAATGCACCTTGAATTGGAAATATACTCACTCTTGAACAGCCAATAAGATAGTCCAGTTTCTTCCGATCGTATCACCCTCTCCGCTGCATCACTCAAAATATCCTTTGTTTTCTCCACGTTATCATCGGCTGGCTTGGTGTCCGGGACGGGTTCTGGATATTTGGGCACGGACGGTTTCTCGTTCTGAAATGGGGTACGGTCAATTCAAGTTCATTGTTCAAAATGTTCATATGTTCATCTAAATTATTTTCAACAACCTAAGCACGTCACTTCACAAATAAAGAACATTTTTTCGGGAGAGGATTGTCTGGCTAGCATATTAGTTTAGTACGTTAGGATATGAAAACTAGCATACAAAAAGTGGAGAATTGGCAATAAGCTTTGTAAAAAGGTAAGATCGTCGTTATGCTTCTTTCTGACCAATTGTTTGTGTGCCCTGAAGTACACTACATTGCTATTGCTGTATTTAGTTTAGTAAATTATTTAGTTAATACAGTACCTGGATGGGTTGTATTGGCGCGGGATGGACCGGATGGAGAACATCAGACGAAGGGACCGGGACGCCGTCATCTTTTCTCGGCAAATGATGGACACTGGGGAATGATTCCGTTGGTGACGACCATTCGCGTGGGGATTCTGGTCGATTCACGTAGATCACAATCAGAGACACCTAAATATATAATTATATAATTTGTTGACGTGGTGTGATGGTGATGTGTGTATACAGACCGTGCTCGTGCACAACTGTTCTTTAGCTTACTCGGACATTCAATTCACGTACCAGGGACAGAGCTATGACCGCGCTGAGAAAACGGGAAGCACGTCGGTGGTGCAACATGACATAGTTCAACACCCAAATTCTGATCCAAAGCCTAAATGCTTCAAGAAATATACAGCAAACTAATTGTATGTGAAATGATTGTGAAACATGATGAACGTAGTACAGCACTATTCACAATACACTTGATAATCACACGGTGTTTTAAATGAGAATGACTCGTCAATATAAAAAAACAAAGATATTTGCATGAGAGTCAAAACAAAGAATTTGCATGGTGGAAACAGAGCAAGGAGTGAAAACAACGCCCAATGACACCATCCTAGGCTAAATGAAGGATTGAAATTACTCAACAACACTGGGGGACACACTTAGCATACAAAAAGAAGTTACACATGCTAATAAATAGACTAACTATAAGATAACAAGAAGTTGTATGTGGTTTTGCTTCGATCGGTGGTGGTGGGCGGGCGAAAAATACGCTGCGTGCCTAACCAAATTTGGCTAGAGTCAGGCTTATAAAGTTGTAAACTACGGTAGTAACCGCAGTGTATAGAACATACGGATGGGGCACTCCAAATTATTAGTTCGCTGTTTCTGTTATATGAATACTTTATTTAGTGTAATCCGAAAATAATAACAAATTATATAAGTAAAGAATAAATTAAGGAAGGAACATGTTTTAAATCACAAAGTGAGTTAGGCAAAGTACAACACTGACATGGTCTTGTGAATGTTAAATAGTAGTGTATGATGTATCTATATAGGTCATATTGGTTATAAGCTATTGTTTTCAAGGGCCACATCCTACGATTGCAGAAAAGTATATTAATTTTAGCGGGCAACAAGTTTTGGAATACAAAGTAGACAACCCGAAAGTTGTCCAGCCCGGTAAAAAGTGTATAATATCGCCCATATTAGAAGTAAACTGTCATAAAAAGCATATGTCATAAAAGCATAAAAAGCATATGTGTGCATAAAAAGCATGTCATGCAAAAAAAAAACATTTTATGTGTTAATAAATATTTAATATTTAATATTGATCACTAAAATAATCATCTTAACTAATGATAACCTTACTGGTCCGATATTTAGTAGGAGACACGAAGGCAACAGTCTTCATGAGAATGAAATATAGACCGAGATAGAGCCTCTATAAATTGATAATGCTTCGGAACCAATTTCATCAATACATATTGGTTTTCAACATAAGTTACCAAACATGTGACAATAGTTTACTTACCTATATCTGCGCATCCCGACCCTCTGTTCTGTGGATTACAGCAATGAGTCGGGCTTAGATTACAGTAGTGGCCAGCCTACCGCAGTGTTTCCAATATAACGGCCTTACATGAAACTCTGCTTTTAATTTTCGAATTTTTCAGAAAAAAATCCGCGACAACATCGGAGTTCTCCGGAATGTACAAACACATGCTATTCAAAACAAAGTCGTGGCTCTGGTTTTTATTTGAACTTTTTTGTGTGTGTATGAAAAGGTTTATGATCAACTAAATAGGAGACTAACTAATACGGCGCACGATACAATCTCTCGTCAAACCAGGCCAATCTATGATACAGACCCGAAAAAAATGATTACGTCATTTCAGTGTGGGTCAAATAGTGTCGGATATTTGCACTTTTATTTTTGATATTATGAATCACTGATCAAGCTCATAAAGCCCAGCACCCACACACTGGAAACGTCCCAGATGGCACGTCTGTTTTCTTTTTACATTCATATAGTAGCAAATAGAGCCGCAATTGGGTTTTTGTCTATATCAACAATGCATGAATATCGCAAGATCAGCGCCAAAACACATAAGTTGCTAGCTCTGCAACTAGACAAATACTGAGTCATGAATAAATAATATGCACCAAGAATCAGTAATATTCAGTGCAAAATGAGTGCAAAATGTTTGCAGAAGGATATCCCAGGATTGTAGGCTCTTATGGATCGTTGGCAACATGGACTGTGCGTCAATCTGGACTGTATGCGGCGCGTCTTTTGTGGGCCAATCAAGCGCCGCGCACAATATCGCTGCGTTGGCGCACACATAGATTCGTTTTCGTTATGAGAAGGTTTATCTTTTATGAGTGGCCATAGACTGGACTTTGAGATATTGTGGATATGAATATGTAAAACATAAACCAATTCTATCATACACATACTTAAAGCGAAATGCTAGCCCCTTTGGAAAATTTGCATATGATAAGCAAATCCTATGTATCCTATGTTAATTTTGTACGATCGTCCACGGCAATCGTACAAAATTAGCATAGGACACATAGGGTTTCCTTATCATATGCAAATTTTCCAAAGAGGCTAGCATTTCGCTTTAAGAGCAATTGCATATTTAAACAAACCAATAGTGAAGTCTGGTGTTACGGGAAAAGAAATATCCGAAAAGAAAAACGCGCACTTTTCCAAATAAACTTACACTTAGTTTGCTGCCTAGAATAGTTTATAGTTTTTAGAGAAAATCAAAACAAAGTTTGTTTACCACTGCTATTTCCCTACACAAACCAGTTCGCATATTCACTTGAAATACACACAGACGTGTGTCGGTTTTGGGGGACACTTTTTTGACAAATACATACATGCAATGCTTGTCGCCCTCTCAACACTAAAAAAGACTCTCCATAAGGATATCTTGGGAAAGATGGGGATAGTTGAGGACTGTCACAATTTAAAGACGATAATTAGCATAATAGGATAAATTTGCAGAAAATGTTGAGAGAAAGAAAAGACGCGGGATGAGTTCCTACTCATGTATGTCATGATGTACAGTATTGTTTTGAAACGAATCATTGTAGATTGTAACTGCGATTTCATAAATATGCAAATTTCATGACCGTTCGCGCCGGACTCTGGTCTTCAACCGCGAACGCCCCTTCTTTTTGCCCCCCTACGCGGCTGGCCGGGGGCCCCCTGCGCGGTTGGCTGGGGGTGCGCTGCGCGGTTGAGCTCCCCGAGGCACCGCGCACCCAGCCGCGTAGTTTGCATACTACGCGGCTGGATGCGCCCCCCTCTGCGCGGTACGCGGTTGACTACGCCCGCACTGGAAACTGCGCGGCTGGCTACGCGTGCACTCCAATTTGCGCGGCTGGCAGAAGGGGCGCTGCGCACCCAGGAACGTAGGAGGAGCACAGAGGTCATAATACAAAACATGGAAATGCAGCTGTTCACAATACGTTTCTCGAACAACATGCAACATCGCTTTGGTCGAAGTCTGCTCCCACTGTCCCAACAATTTGTAAACAATAATGAGAGGATCAATAAACACGTATTTCTCTCTGCTGTATATGTCAACCTAATCGGCATATGTAAAATTTCCTTTCCCAAAAGTTGTAGCAAAGTGAGGCAGCAAATTTGGCACAGCTGAGGAGATGGGTATCTGGTAAATAATATATTTATCATATAAAGTCGAAAACTACGAAATGTATCGCATTCCGAGCATTCGAAATGAAATTTGCGGAAAAATAGCACCAGCAAGCTGAAACAGGGACATAATATACAGATCATGGGCTTATCCCTAGTTATCAGAGAATTAACACTAATAAACGAAAGCTCCGGCACTTCTAGTGATTAAGTTGGGCATAAATGCTGATTATTCGTAGTGTATGCGGGGACTGCCGCTAATGTTACACTATCAAATGCATGCAACACTTTTAAAGCGAAATACCGGCCGGTTTTTGAAACGCATCGTGGACAACTGAACTCCTACGTATTTATTCTAAGTTACTCGAATTTAGCTCGATTTTTATTATAATTTGATGT
This sequence comes from Pelodera strongyloides, assembly GCA_036852015.1. NCBI lineage: Eukaryota > Metazoa > Nematoda > Chromadorea > Rhabditida > Rhabditidae > Pelodera > Pelodera strongyloides. The sequence goes on from JAANDG010000293.1 coordinate 88,228, forward strand.
TCCTTTGCATAAGCTGCATAAGCATAAGAATTATGGTGTACTCGACACGTTTCAAAATCCGGCCCGTATTTCGCTTTAAGTTAAAGCGCGACAGTAGATAAACATAAAAAACATAAGTAACATCGAACTGGTCAGCGCTTCATAATAACACGACCTACTATTCTCTATCTATCTAAAATTATTGAGGCTCAAAAAGAAATAAAACTCAGGTACCGATAAAACCGGAAATAACACGTACTATTTACTTTTAGAGGAGAGTTCAAAACCGGTGACCTGTTTACTTATATTAAATAGACAGGTTAAACCAATTATTGTTTTATTTATTACGTGTCTAATGTCACTGTTGTTAACGCAAGGATGGCTAACTAAAGTTCACATCAGAAAAATATTACTCCAGAGCAAATGGTAACAAACATCATTGTTCTTTAGCCTATTTTCTATTTTTTGTAATGGAATAGGGTTAGTAACCATGGTCATGAAGAAGTTTATTGGTTTATTTTTATACGAAGAAATCTTGGCCACTTTATGTATGGCCACTTCAAAAAGACTACATTTTCTTCCACTAAAGTGAAGGCAGCTTATCGCTTATCTATTTAAACATAAAATAGAGATAAGAAAGACACAACTGTCGAGCACAGAGAAAAAACTTCGTGAAATTGCAAGATTTGAGAAGATTACTGCAAAAACTGCATTCCAAAACACACAAAACTAGTAGAATTATCCATTTATCGCCCAAAAGAAACCCCCCAGTGATCTACGTAATTTAGTTAGCGAAAATATTTTTTTACGGTGTATATCCAGTTTATTGAAAACAATAAAATTTTGAGGGGTTTTAGACAATATACAGGAATTTAATTTCAAAAATATGAATCAGCACAGGTGACAAATCTTAAGAGCAATCGAAATGGATGCATAATATTTAATCTACGTACGTAGCAGTCATTTATGTATTAAATAACACACAATGAAACGGTGTTATTGTCTCGCTATGATACACATACTACATATATATATATATATATATATATATATATATATATATGAACTATAATTTATGCATACTCCACGGGGTAGACTAGAGAGATAGAGAAAGAAAATAAACGAAAAAAAAAACTTTTCCAGGGCAGTTAATTGTGTACCTATTCTTTTTGATGCTGTTATTTTTCTAAAGAATTTCTTTCTCCGTTAAAAAATAAAGAAAAGGAATACCACACTATGTTCGCGAATTTTTATCAAAACAAAAGTGAAGAGGTTGTGTAACAAAAACAAAGATGTTCTAGTTTCGTTGAATATTGTAGGCAAAAGGAAATATCGATGAAACCGTAATTAACGAGAGTTTTTAACAGTGACCATGGGAAAACATAGTCACACGCGTCACGCATATTTCTTTTCACGGTAAATAAGCGGGGCCACAGGGGAGCGAGGAGTGCGCGATTTGTCCGCGAAGATGCTTTTCCGCTCTAGGGGCGCGCCACTGATGCGCAACAAGTTTTTTTTGTTTCCCGCATTTCGAGCGAAATGGGCACACCTGTGGCGTATCCCGTGTGGGTGGGATGCACCTCTTGCTTGGATAAACCTGCCGTTTCTCTAGCCGTCCACCGTCGAAAGTTACGTAAAATCTGTTGACCACGAGACAGCCTTGGTTATTGGTATACGCTCATACATGAGCCAATTAGCTGATAATATAAGAGCTCTTTGAAAATCATATATATATATATATATATAAATATTCTTTCCTAATGATTACTAATTCCCATAGATTAATTTATTTATGGCTTCATGATCACTCAAGGACTTCTGCTTATACGGTATAGGAAATAAAAAATTCTTGGTACATGAAAAAAGGATCCATTTATACAAATACAATCAGTCACACCATGTTCATGAAAAAGAAAAAGGGCAATTAAAACGATATAGACAAAATAATGATTATGATCATAGTTGTTAGTTCACAGCTAGTTAGCAAAATATGTTTCGATGTATGTATCAATAAACTATACATAAAATAAAATTTGTGACAACAATCGATTCGATAAGCTACTATTCATGAATAACTTGTACGTTATCGGAGTGTAGGGTTTAAAGCATTTGTGTTGAATACAAATGCATACATTGAGTTTTCTCCATGAGGTAAGTGACACTCCCAGGGGTTACTTACAAGAAAGGAAAGGCGCTTTTTGGTGGAGAAAAAGCGGACACATATTTCAAGGCTATTCCTTGCTTGCTCTCTCTCTCTCTCTCTCTCTCTCTCTCTCTCTCTCTCTTTCGTTCCTTTTCTCAATCTTTCTCTCTCTCCCTCTCTCTTCTCTCTCTCCCCCCTCTCTTTTTTTTGATTCCCGTATTTCTAAGCTTCTTTCTGCTCTTCGTTGAATACCAGTTTTTCAACAATTGAGCAAAGATTAACCCCAATATCATATGCCATATCAACTCACAACTGGAAGTTTTTGCTTGTTTGTTATTTGTTGATCAATATCTGGCTGGGGGCTCCTGCTAGTGATGTACAGGTGGTGCGCCAAGGGTGCGCGAAAGCTGAATCATTCCGGTTGGCGCACATATGGCGCATATATAGCTCACTACGCAGTCTAACGACCTTGGATTAGATACCATATATACTAATTACATTGCACAACTAATCGTAAGAACTAAACTAATTGCAAATAGCACAAAGTACACAAGTGTAGCAACAACTAACAACTATAAATATTCATACGCACGTATATGGTTTGCCCTTCTGTGATATTGGATACGTTCAATAATATAGTGTTTATAATATAAACGAAGGAATGGCGTATATACAAACATTCGAGAGAAATGAATTGCTTTTGATTGGTTAAATAATACGAGAGATGGTCTTGAATAAGAGAATGTCCTTGAAAATATTGGATCCATAAACATCATAACATCACGAGCAAATGCTGATTTGTTATATCGCATAATAACATATCGCATAATAACAAGGCTCTCTGGTCCTAACTAAGGACCCGATGGGATAATAAATGCATAACAATCAACATTTTCTGCTTCCATCTAGCAGAAAACATTACAGTAAAAGCTGATTAATTCGCAGTGAAATATCATAGCGCAAAATAAGAATGTAATTAATACCCATAGAAATTCGCATATAAAAGCAAAACAGAAAAACACTCGCTTTCCCACGATGTATACGAGTTAGAGCTAGCGCCAGAAAAATATTTAGAAAAATGTAAATTATCAAAGCGATATGGCACATGGGATGGGTGTTGTGAAAGTTTCAAGCGCTGCAACAAGCAGTTCACAAACCACGTGCCATACCGCTTAGTGACGGGGACACAGTGAAAAAGGGTCCAAAATTCAAGTACATGATAGATAATTGCTTGGCCTCTGAACTGGAAACAATTAGTTGTAGGAAACGAGAAGATGACGTATTTAGTTATTAGTTCATTAGTTGTTCTTGGAACAAGTAGCTGAATATATTGGGTAGAGAAAGAGAGAGAGAGAGAGAGAGAGAGAGAGAGAGAGAGGGAGAGTGTGAGAAATGTAAAGAGACATTGAGGAAAATGACGAGAGCAAAATCGAGTGAAAGTGAAAGAGAGAGAGGGAGAAAAAAAAAAAAAAAAAAAAAAAAAAAAAAAAAAAAAAAAAAAAATTTTTTTTTTTAATTTTTTTAATTTGTTTTACGCTTCAAGAGCGTGCACCTTTATTCAAGGGAGTGCAAATGACAATTTCAAGGTTTTGCTTATGACATGTTCCGCAGAGGTCCTGAGCAGTAGGCGACGAGTTCCAGATGACAAATTGCTCGATGTCTTCGGGCTAGGGCCAGGAGGGATCGCCCATGATGCCCTCGCCTGGTCTTGGTTTCAAAGATGTCACGGGCCAGAATCGAACTCGGGTCGATGACGAACGCGCTGCCACTGGACGACCAGGTCATGTTTGGTAGAAGGGTAGAGAGAATGATTAACGGTTCAAAATGATGGGGTTATTTGTAATTTATTTTAGGGGCTGATGTGTCTGTATATAGTGCATAGACGATGTCGACATTAACTAAACCGATCGCGAAGATCCATCTCCAGATTTACCAAACACGTAACTCACATGTAACACCTTTTCTCCCTACGGTCTATGAAAGTTCCTACCCATAGAACTTAATAAAGCAATGGTTCTGTCTTTATCTCTACGTCCCCTCCTTCTCTCTCTCTCTCCGTATCCATCTCTCTGTCTTGTTAAATTACATATCTGTCTGCTCGAGTTCTAGAACGATCTGTTGTATCGGGGTATTACACAGCCCTGCTCATTGCTCTTTTTCTTTACGTTCTCATTAGTCTCTCTCTCTCTCTCTCTCTCTCTCTCTCTCTCTCTCTCCCTCTCTCTCATAGCACATCTGTTGGGCCAAGCTGCCATTGAGCCAAAAAAGATCGTCTGGACATTTTCTTCCTATTAATTTAGTTTACGTTTTGTGAATACATATTCCACAGTACTGGTGTCCTTAGCTAAAATCAGCCGAATTGATCTCGAGGCTATGCCATTATCAATAATCAACCGGTTACCGATCGGCTCAACAAAATTATTGATTGCCTCACTATGCTCTATTCTTTTGTGGAGCGAGACTGTGTGGGCAACTAATGAAGACCCAAACATCACTTTTGAGGTAAATTTATGACTTATTGATTTATTGCCATTAAAGCAAAATAGCTACCGGGTTTTGAAACGCACAGCGTACCCCTGCTTCCCTATGCATCATATGCAAGCGAGCTAAATTAGAATAAAAAATAGGCCCTGATTCGACCCCTCTTAGTATGTATAACTGTACAAGAATGCAGATATTTGAGATGCGTTTCAGAAACCGGCTGGTACTTCGCTTTAGCGCTACTTATTTTATTGTCGTTTTCCTCAGTTTGAACAGTTCTGATATATAGGAACCTTATATTGCCTACACTTTATCGTTGTCTTCTGCTGATGCGCGGTGTCTTTTTCACACACATAATATATAAACTTATAATTTAAAAACATTGTTATTCAAAGAATTTATTTCACAAGTTTAGGACCTCTTCCAAGCCGGCAAGAATGCCTACACGGCTAAGGATTGGGACGATTGCGTTGGTTTCATGCGAAGAGCGATGGAAGACTACGCGTTCGTTCTCCTTACATTGTCTTCTTTTTTTCAACTTTTACGGAGTCATGACGGTCTCTTATCATCTTTCATGCTTTAAAAATCATACTCTATGGATGACAATTCACATTTTGTTCCTGAGAATTACTGATGCTTTGCAGATAAATGTCCTGAGCCATGGACATAAAATTAGTAAACTATTATAGGTATTACAATGACGAAGTGATGTGGTGCCGTGAGAAATGTGGACAACAAATTCAACCCGAATCAGAGACCGGAATAAGTCACACGTATTCGGTGGCACAGAGCGCACTCTGCCTATTACGGTATTATACTCTTTCTTATTGTTAGCTAATAAGCCTCGCAACGTTTGACGGTTTGCTTGAAGACAGTGTGCTCTAAATTTTGGAAGAAGGTTTAGCAAGGTTCCTGTCATGCACAGAGAGTAAGAATGAATCAGAGGCGGTATTCACCAACAGAGCCCTCCCTAGACTCACGGGCGCTCTGAATCGCTTCTTCTCTCGCACTCTCTACGCACTCTTTCGCTCCCTGGGGAGGTCAGGCAGGGCTCCCTACGTGTTGGAGAGGGCTCCCACTGGACCAGAGCGTTTCCAAGACACCGCTTATCAAATCAATTGAAATCCACCTAATTATCCAGATGCCAATTATAAACTAAATCAACATTTTATTTATTTACTTCTCATTCAGATGTAAGCACGAACGGCTTACGGGACAGCGTCCTCCGCTCAAGAAACATCTTATTTGGTACGATATGGAGGAGCGTCTGCCTTATCGATATATGCATATCTGCTATTGGAATGTACGTTTCAGGCATTGAGTAAATCAGCGGAACAAAAAGGGTTTACGCTCTTTACACTCTTTCAGTTTCATTACAACCATGTTCAAAGTTCAAATCATGTTTCCACGATATGTCAAGTATGTTCTTCGACTTGGAGAAAGAGCACCTGCATGTGGACCAACATTCTTTAGCATTTACTATAACTAGTTTGTACCATTTACCCTATACCATATTTTACCATGGCTATTGTTAGTTGTTCTCATTGGGTACCGCTTGCAATAACTATTTTGGTGCTAGTGCCCGCTTTCCATCTTTATCGGTAGTACTCTATAGTTGATCGTACACCGATGGAAATGACTGGTTTTTCGGTAAAACTAAAATTTACTTATTTTCTTGACGGTACTATTATGATTGATATTTTCCGATGATTATTGTTAATTGTTAAAATACTGTTTCAGAAAGGAGACCTGGATCACGCGGTCAAGGCAGCTTACACTTATTTGGTGAGACATCCCGAACACGAGGAAACACTTGAGAACCTCAAGTTCTACATGAAACAGGACGAGTACACTGATAATATGATGGTCGACCTTATGAGAAGGGAATATGAGGTTTGTTAATCTTTAGCAGAGCTAAGTACATCGTTTCTAAATTTTGGGTTATGGTCACAAAGCCTCAATTATTGCTTTTCTTTACTAATTGTAAGCTAATTATGTCCTGTCTTAGAATATTTCTAAAATTCTTTACATCGTCTTAGAACCGACGTAAAAAGCAATGTAAGTAATTGAAAGCTTGAAAAACTGAATAAAGGTGCACGCTCTTGAAACGTAAACGATTTATATTTATTTATTTATAAAGTAAAGGAACGAACATCAATGTCACTATTCCGTCGTTCAGAATGCCTACATCACTGGTGTGACAGCGTACGAAGAGGAGGAATGGACACTCTGCGTGGACCAACTCGAACTATCTCTTGAAAAGGTGAGGAATTTGTTATTGCTTATTATTGGCCCTCACTAGTCTACAGAAATTGACGCTGTAGCGATATTTGCCATTTATATCACGGAGTGGGCTGCAAGTTTTCACACGATACCTTTATTGCCACCCTGCTGCGGACGGGAATTGAACTCTCGACATTCGTTGTGAGCAACAGCGCTAACCACTACACCATCGACACTATGTTAAACACCAATATTGCAGGTTCTCCACGAAGATCGTGTGTGTCGTCTGGACTGTCAGGACAAGATCGACTGGAGTAGTGTTGAAGGCACACTGGAAATTGATGTCATTGAAACAAGTGGGATATATATTAAACTCTTTATTTAGAAAACGAAAAAAAAAACAGTAACAAATGTAAATTTACACGAAAAGAGAGAAACACACACATGCTGAGCACATTCAAGAGGCTCAGCTTCTCACGCGGTGTAAAATTTATTGATCGGCATATTTGTTTTCCGATCAATAAATTAATAAATTGATTACATTCTATCCCCAATCTGATTATCCCCTCCCTTTCTATACTCTCTCTCTCTCTCTCCCTCTCTCTCACGAGCTCATACTTCATTTCCTCCCTGATAGCAAAATTTCTTCATTGCAGGCATGCGAACTTCTGTTCTTCGCTGTGAGAGCAATTGTCTCAACCGTCTCGCGTGGATCAACGGCCATAATGTTGGCAATATCATCGCCTCACATTTCGAATACCTCCACATATGCCAATTTAATTGTGAGTTTTTTTATTTTACTATCAATCAACAACAACTTGAAAATCTGGTCGCATGTTCGTTCTTCAAACTTGTTGACCTATGTTTCCTGTATCTATCGTCTTGCGACATGCGATGGCTGCAGTTAATGGCTAACTATAGCTGATTATTTCCCATTTCCGTGATGCGCGGCACTGACGCGGCACAATCGGTCGCCAACTACCTTCTCTTTGACGATTCGCCAGCGATGCGTAGAAACAAGCATGTTTACATGAAGAAGTATAACCGAAATGAACTGTTTACCCCCTCTACGGTAAGTGCTGGTCCACCCTCAGTATTCTACTGTAATGAACGGGGGAACCCATTTGGTGACTATTTCGTGACCAACTTTTTCCGAAAACCGAAGAGAACTGGCCACCAAATGGCCACCTAAATCTAATGGTCGATATCCCTCTACTGATGGTTTTTCTGTAGCCTGGGTAATTACTCCTCTTTCCTGTGTGATTGTCCAAACTTAAAATTAGCTTGGCCCGAAGAAATACGGTACATTAACTCACTAGCACTAGCTTGCATTCACGTGAAATAAAATAGCAAATTAATTCCCGTGTTTAGGCAATGCTCGCATTGCACAAGAAGCTCACGTTGGAGAAAAGGCTTCTGGAATTTATCGACACAAGATTCAAGTTTGGTGAGGACAAAGAGGTATGTCCTTTTTTTAAAGAGAAATACCGGCCGGTTTTTGAAACGCATCAAGTAGACCAGCGTTCTTATGCAGCTTATGCAAATGAACATAAAGTAGAATAAAAAATCGAGCTAACTTCGAGTAAATTAGGGTAAATACGTAAGGATTCAGTGGTCCATGATGCATTTCAAAACCCGGCGGGCATTTCGCTTTAATAATGTTTCAGTTGCAATACCTTCGGATTTTCGTGTCTCATGTGCAATGAAAACCGTTGACACGTTCAACACATAAAATGTTTATTCATTCACAAAGAAAAATAATAATAAATAGGCAATAAACTTAGACCCGTGCTAGAAACAAACATAAATAAATAAATAAAATTAGAACATAGATTGGAATAAATTCAAAATTGACAATTCAAGTTGAAAAGTCCAAAAAGTAAGCCATCTAGTCTAAAATAATTCAAAGTAGAAATTCTGTATTCAGAAACTCATGAAAATTGTGAAGAGTACATTTGGGTAGCATTCTACGGTAGCGTTACTTGAAACGAAAAATATATAAAATTCTAAAAAAAAAAGTATTGGTGTTGAAGACATATTTCTTTTCATTCAGCTTCCCACTGAAATGTCGTCAGATCGTCAGAAAATGGATACACAAGTCGAAATTAGTGATAATTTCCCTTACGATAGAATCGAGACATTTTTGAGCAAGGAGGAGTGTAAGGTGAGATCATTTTAAAGCGAACTACCGGCCGGTTTTCGAAACGCATCGAGTACACCAGCATTCTTATGCAGCTTATGCAAAAGAAATTATGAGCTAAATTCGAGCAACTTAGCATAAATACGTAAGAATTCAGTTGTCCGCGATACTTTTCAAAAACCAGCCGGTATTTCGCTTTAAGATAATATTTTGATATAAATTGGAGTGCTTCAATTTATAAACAATTTACAATTCTACGCTTACTTTCTTACACTAACCTACCCCAAACGAAACGATAAGTATATTTATGAGCCAAAATCTATCGCAAAACCATTGCCTCTCATGAGAATCGAACCCTTGACAAATTCACCGATTGATTTCCAGACCCTGCGTTCTTCTTTCCACACCACAACTACAAAAGCTCTGGAGGACGAGCTTTCTGTGCGCCTGTCTACCCTGATTGATCACGAGGTTACAGTAGAATCTATCCAATGCATGCCCGATGTCAGACATCCTATGTGCTCTCGTTCTCTGGTGCTCTCGCTCGAAGAGACCGATTGCTCGGCCTGGTTATCACCGTATCACAATGGATGTTCTATAGTATTCTGCGCTTGAGCTCATGAATTTTGTAGTTTATAGTGTGATCATTATAAGCCTAATTACTTCAGAAGCACTATTGTTGGAAACTACTGATTGTGAGTAACATATCGGGGTGATTAGGCAGTCAAGATATGCAAGTATGCAGTATACATAAACTTCCCCTTGCTAGAAACCGTCCTTATAAATTTTTGCCATAGTATACATAAAGCTCATACTCAATGCTAAGCGATAATATATACAATAGAAAAATTATCGAATATAAACAAGGTCCGTGACTGTAACCCGTAATTATTGAATCAATGGAAGAGCGTGATGCTGGTTAATTATTATTTAAAGTGCTAGCTAATTATCATAATTAGCACATTATTCTCTCCGACGCTAGAGTATTCGACTGCACTCGCGTGAGTGGTGCACGTTCGCCGCGCATCTGAAAATGTTTATAATTATTTATATTATTCTTATTTTGCGTTAATTAGTTTCTAATAAATACATGCGTAATAAGAAAATAGCATGCGTCGAGAAGTATATGAAGTACGTTGCATATATTTTTCTCATGAATTGTATGTGTGCGTAATAAATAATAAATAATAAATTATAAGTACAGGGCAGGTAAAGGAAGGTATGTACCTAGGTTGAAAATCGATTTAATTATTCCCTTAAAGGGTCAGGCCCATTTCAAATAACCCCTATTTTTGATGATTCCATCTGATTCTCCATGTCAAATATAGTAGGATGCAATATTTTTCTAATTTTCAAGCGCAAAATTCACACACTATTCACCAATTTACCGTGGGCAGTCATACCCAACTATTTATCGCAGTTGGCACGCCCATTTGCGCTGATTGGCCAGTATCGCAATTGCCACGCCCAATAGAGCATATTGCCCAATTAGCGCGAAGGGGCGTGACAACTGCGATAGATAGTTGGGTATGACTGGCAATGGTAAATTGCGGAATACTGCGTAAATTTTGCGCTTGAAAATTAGAAAAATATCGTATCCTACTATATTTGACGTGAAGAATCAGATGGAATCATCAAAAATAGGGCCAATAGGGGTCATTTGAAATGGGCCTGACCCTTTAAAATGTTTTCAGTAACTATAAAGTTCCTATCATCCAAACAGTTGAAATAAATGCCTTTATATTGTTTTTGCCAATCCCTTTACCTTTATTTATTATTTATTCTTTTTTGTTCTTGTTGCTCCTTTTAGAAGTGAAATTCTAATATCGTATTTCGTCAAATAAAGTATTATTTTTGAAAGTACAACTTGAGTAAAGTTAATAATTGATCATGCCTCATGCAACTGTTCCAGGTAGATGCAACGAATAAAGCCATAACCAAGAAAAAGATTAGTGGGTTCAAAATGACAAAGTTTCCGAAATGTATCATTTTTTCGTCGTTTTCATAGTTTTCAATTTCTCAGTTTTGAAATAGACTACATGTTACATGTTTTGTTATACACTTTCAGTTGGAAGTTTCATGCGAAAAGTATACATTTGAAATTAGAACAGTCACTTTTAAAAAGGCATGGAAAATAAGAAAAATTTCATGCCGCACATGCAAGTATGCACTAAGTTTGTCTCGCCGTTCTTATTAGTTTAGTATACGGATAAATAAATTTACGACATATTTATCATACTTGAGGAAGGGTTAGCTGTGTTTCACATGGGTGGTAAATTAGGGTTATCATGATGCACTAGTAATATTTATTTACAACATAAATATGGAACGTTATACTGTTATACAAGCTTTGCTGACAGGTAGGTGGGCGGTAATTATGCGACAATTATAACATCTATGAGGTTACAGTAATCATTACACAACAAAACCACTAATTTACCATTCCGGCGCCGTTTGAACCAAAAATTCGCAGTGGAAACAGTAAGATATTGAAAGGGCCATCAGACTGAAGAATTTTCATAATATGCTAGGTAAAAAGGTTAAGTTTTTGAATGAAAAAATAAAGCAAAAAGTTAGTTAAGCTGATGTTAAAGCAAAACCCCAAAAGCAAGAACAAGTATCAGCAAAACACAAGACGTAGATATTCCTCGACAAAGTTTCCTTACACTATGAAACCGGGTGGTTTGACCCATTTCATGCGCTCGTACTGTTGTAAACTGTGTGGTTGCAGCGCGCCGAATTATCCTCTAGAAGTGTTTTCTTACGGTAATTGCATAGCTGATGGTGAGGCCATAGGCCACACATGATAACCCCGAATTTGAGACTGCTGTATTGCTAGGTACTAAGCTTAATAATTACAATGTATGTTTGTTTGAAACGATGCTACAGAGTACATACGCCCAGCTACACTTTGAAACTTTCAACTACGCCCAGCTACGCTTTGAACTTCCTTCTTACCTTACTGTGTTCAAAGAAAGAGAGTCAGAAAGAGTGAAGGAAAATAGTTTCCTAAGAGTTCTCCTACTCTAATTGTAAGGTCTTTAGCGAAGTCCATTTTATTACAATATCCTAAACCTTAAACCAAAACGCCCAAACCCTAACACACATAGGGGCTACACAAAGCGAGACAAACCCCTTGCATACCTCTGATCGCTGAGGGTTTGGTACAGTATTTGTTCGTGTACTGTATCTCCAGGGTAGTAGGATCAAAACGGCGAATCCACCGACCATAAAAGACGCGGTCCTTTCTATAACACTCCGCTTTTCCGCTTCCGAAACAGCTGATCGATTACGGTAGATCATATGGAGACACGTGCGACGGAATTTCCGGTTAAACAAGCAGTAGATGAGCATGTTGGAAGCACTAGAAGAAAAAACGTGTTTGTAAGATACCGAAACTGTCTTTACTTTGAACTTTGATTTACGTTACCGCTTTGGTAAGTTTTTCTTTTACGTTATTTATGGTCCTCACATGTTGTACCAAATTTACAATGGAAACATTTTTGTTGCATCCATAGAAACTATGAAAACGTACCTATTCACGCAAACCAGCAAGTTTGAAATAGGAATGCGATGTCGAAACACCTGTAATACACACTTTAAAGTGAAATACCGGCCAGTTTTTGAAACGCGTCGAGTACACCAACGTTCCTATGCGGCATGTGCAAACGAACATAATTTTGCATAAGAAGACCCCAATCAGACCCACTTCGCGTAAATACATAGTAATGCAGTTGTCCACGATGCGTTTCAAATACCGGCCGGCATTTCGCTTTAAATACCATAAGAGGTATTCCTCTCAATAAAAAAAGTAGAGCATATTGAAAAAAATAACACACGGATTTTAACTTACGCTTTGATACGGAGTATTTAACTTACGCCTTGGTACGGAGTATTTAACTTACGCCTTGGTACGGAGTATTTAACTTACGCCTTGGTACGGAGTATTTAACTTACGCCTCGGTACGGAGTATTTAACTTACGCCTTGGTACGGAGTAAATGATTCGATCAAATTGTTTATTCCTGTCGGGAAATTGCACACGAAGAAAGTGGCCGTCATCACAATTGCCATAATTGTACATCGCCTGAATTAAAGTAGAGTAAAGTGAAAAACTACTAGTAATAATCAATCGCAAGATGCAGGTCTTCATGCGATGTTGGCGAGCGCTGGTCCTGCGCTGTTGGATCCTGCGCTGTTGGCGAGCGCTGATCCTGCGCTGTTGGCGAGCGCTGATCCTGCGCTGATCCTGCCCTGTTGGACCCTGCGTTGTTGGCGAGCGCTGATCCTGCGCTGTTCCTGCGCTGTTCGCGGCCCTACAGCTGATACAAAGGTCTTCAAGGTATTCAATGTAAGGTAAGGCAATAATCAATCAGCACCCGACAGAAATAAGCATATGCAGACACTTAGCTGCGACCAGCAAAGCTAGTCAGAACATGCTACATGGTCTAGGTCTAGGGTAATTCCTATAAAACGATATTTATACCTTTCTGATTCTTCCCGCCTTCCTCCACACGCGGTCGATATAGAGGTATTTGTCAGATTCCTACGCATACCGTACGCTTCTCGCACCTGAAGTAATCAGTTTTGTTTAGAATAAGAAACGGCACGCAATCTTCCAGAGTTCGACATTTTATTCATTCTTTTTTTTTTACCTTTAAAGCGAAATGCTAGCCCCTTTGGAAAATTTGCATATGATAAGCACATCATATATATCCTAGGCTAATTTTGTACGATCGTCCACGGCAATCGTACAAAATTAGCATAGGATACATAGGATTTGCTTATCATATGCAAATTTTCCAAAGGGGCTATCATTTCGCTTTAAATACACTCCACAGTTTCCATTAAACGGACGCTGTTCTATGTGCTTCATTTTCGAAGGGCTTACGTAACGCAAAGAAATCCAATTTCAGTCACAATGTAGACAATTAAAATGTGATTTTGAAGAATTAAGTATTTTATAAATACGTGAAAATCTTTATCCTTCAGAATTTTTTCTGAAGCTTAGTTTTCGAGATCAGTGTGTACATAGCGTTACAGTTTTTGAGAACTCACCCTTACTATAACTATACAATTGAGGGTAATAATTATCGTCCAGGGTAGTAGTAACATCAGCGTCACGTAGGTGTACGCGTGGTATATGAGCACGTACCTAAACGTGTCGTAATTTCGCAAGGTAGTTGAAATCCCATTTACGGAATTATTAACTTTTAAGCTAGAGAACTACATGCGATATTATTCAACATGTTTTGTGGTCTAGTGGTGATATAAGTTCACGTTTGTAAGCTAGTTATTGTAACCTAAAATAAAATAGAATAACAAAATAATATAACAAACATGCGATTTGATCGTAGAGATGTTGGAGTAATGGCACCCACTTCGTCTAATTCGATTTCAAAGATAGAGGGTAAATTGTAGAGAATGCTGCAAAAAGAAAGTAAAAATGAATCGGAAACTCGAAAATTATCACCTTTTCGTTATATTTAGAGTTTCAATATAACATAGAACACTCAATGTTGAACCTCAAATTTGTAAAGAAAAAAGTTAATAAATAAAAATACCATTTAAAAAAGGATTTAAAAAAGTTACCTAAATATGGTCACCACCGAGAGTATGCTAAGCGATGTAGTAGGTGTGCACCATAGCCGTTTTTGCATTGGAAACGTGACCGCGACAAAGCGGTCTACGGTTATACCCACGCACGTCCATACAGAGCCCGCCTAAACTATGTTTATTCGACTGATTGTGGGAAAAATAAAGATAACCCTTTTGTGGGAGGTTACATAATTTATAAACAAGGCTTTATAAATTATCCGGTTTTTTATGAAGCGAGAAGAATGAGCACGAACCGATTAATTTGTGAATATAAAAACTTACAATCAGCTTTTTGTAATTCTGTAAATTTCAATCAAAAAATATAAAAAATAAATATAAAAACAATTAAATAAAAACCTGTGCCATCAGAGAGAGTGGATATACAATCAGCGTGCTTCGCCAGAAAAAATGACATACAGCGGCTTCCAACTGAAAATATTTTTTATAGTAATTATATTTATAGTAATTATATTTGCCACCCTACAGACACACTGAATACCCATTGCATAGCATTGGTGAGATCCTATCCATTCACCAGAATGCGTTGTGTTAGTCCATTGGCTATGTGGGTAGAAGGAGATCGCTTTCACGCAGAATGTGAACAGCTATCAACAACGGAAGATCCCCGTATCCTTTTTATTTTTCCGGTCTTTTTGACGTATAATATCAAGCATATTAAGTGCCTTTTTGTTAGATCAAATTAGAATTTATTGTCTGAGGATCTCGTATACACATACATAATTACAACAGAGAGAGAGAGAGAGAGGGAGGGAGAGCGAGAGAGAGATTATGCCTGAATCCAATAGATTACTATGCACTATTATACGGTGCTTCGCCAATCGTATCGCGCAAATTTGTTGATAATTGGTCCCCGCATTTATGCTTATATATGTATTTACTGAATAGATATCTTCAGTAAATAGAAAGTTGGATTGAACCCGATCAGCTCAGTGTGTTTGTTTACAGTTTGGGCATAAGGATGACAATTTGATGCTTATTCTGAGCCCAATTAGAATCGCCAAAACTATATTGAAGGCAATTAATCATGTCGAACTTGGTGTTACGCCAATTACCTAAAGTGTTATTATTTAATTTTTCTTACAAAACAATGACAAAATGGGAATTATTATTTATCATGTCATAAAGCGTCAACAAATCTTCGTCCGGCTTTCTGATGCACTCAAACCGAACTCATAAAACGCATGCAAGAACAAGAACACAGTTATTATGTATGGCGAAGCTCACTAAAGTAAATAAAGCGTTGCGTAGTATTCAACATAGTATTCAACATAAAGTCTCTGCAGGCCTGCATCTCTGTATCTGCAGGTTTGATTCCCAAAAACCTTATCTTCCCAGTGAAGTTCCCTTAGGTTCTTCCCAGTGAAGTTCCCTTAGGTTCTTCCCAGTGAAGTTCCCTTAGGTTCTTCCCAGTGAAGTTCCCTTAGGTTCTTCCCAGTGAAGTTCCCTCCCCAGTGAAGTTCCCTTAGGTTCTTCCCAGTGAAGTTCCCTTAGGTTCTTCCCAGTGAAGTTCCCTTAGGTTCTTCCCAGTGAAGTTCCCTTAGGTTCTTCCCAGTGAAGTTCCCTTAGGTTCTTCCCAGTGAAGTTCCCTTAGGTTCACTTAGTTACAGATCACTTCCTTCCTCCTACTACCCGTGCTTTTTGTGTATTGGTAAGAAAAAACTCATAAAATGAAACTGATGGAAAGGGAACTGACGCAGAAGCCCCACTAAAGCAAATAACGCAACATTTAATGAAAATAGCAAGGTGTTAGCTGAGAGTAAACAAACATTTTGACTACTTAATTAATTCCTTAATCTATTTAGCTCCCTAGCGACGTTTAAAGACACAAGGTCACGAAAAGGATTATTCAGTGTTTGTGTGCGTAAACTACAGGATTGGATAATGAAGACTGTAAAACGACGTTGCTACGAATAGATCCTACAAAAAGAAGGTTCCCAGGAGTTGCACATGTTGAACAACATATTATTTAAAAGTTAGGAGATCCTATCTTTCTCAGAGAAGAGTTTAGCAAATATTATCTAAAACAAAGTTGTTCAGCATGAAATTCTCTACAAAAGCCGATAGATTGCGTCTTTCTACCTTAATTCCAGTGTGATATCTGAAAACATATTCACAATTCAATTCCCCGAGGGATCGTCTCGTTCGTGAGGAAGCTATTTTCTATCCCCAGGGAATATTTCCCCGAGGGAACTGAGTCTCCGCTCATTCCTTTGCCAAACCTGTGCACACATAGAAAGAGTTCTGAATCCGTGCACATACCCATTCTGAAGAAAAAAGCAATGCAAGGTCGTCAAACTTCCGGCCTCGCCGTCTAAGGGAAATTTAATATATTTCCGCCGACCAAACACTTTCAATAAGAAAATGAGAAAAGATAAAATTAGGTTTTCTTTAAAAAAGAACACCCATGTAAAAAACTGCAAACTGCAGAATGAAAATCGCTTTGTATGAAGATATAAATTAACAATTTATATTGCATGAAAGTCTCCGACTACATACTATCCTTACCAATAGTAAAACATTGCATTTCCCGACAATTCAAAACAGTTAAGAGCATGCTTTTTTTGATCATATTTTGTCGTTTATTCGTTTTTAGACATATTTTACTACTATACTTTTTTTCTCGTATTTTTCACTTACCTTACCATTACTTTTCATACTTTCAGACGCATATTTTCGTTTTGTTCTATAGACTTTCAAACTGCCTTTCTTTGGTCAACCACATAACTTGTTGTCTGGAGAGCAAATTAGGAATTTTCCCCATTAGGTTCGTCCAATTGACCCAACTGCTAAAAACAAGCGCTTTAACTATGTTTTCTAATTAGATTTTGAACGTTTCAAAACTCGGGTCTGACCGGTGTTTTTCTTCGAAAATTGCACGAAACTCATGCATGACCTTTGAAATTTCCAACTAAAAACATTAGGTAATTAGATAATTACAGGAAACATTGAATAATTAGAAAATTCAGATTTGTACAAAAAATTGGAGACTACTAAATTGGGTCCATATCAGATTCTGTGAAAATCTTACACACTACAGTTTGTCAAACTACGGGCACTACGGTATTCATGTCGAAAGAAACTAAAAGTTTCCGAAATATTTGCTTCCTACTACAATTTTCTAGGTATTTCCCTCTATTATGTAAGCGGTATGAGAATCCGAATCATCGTTGTACATGACGTATTATGAACTTGAGTGCGCTCCAGAAACTCCATCAAATAGCTGAGCGTCCATACATTTCTAACTTACCCTTCATATTTAACTAAGGGTAAAGAACAAAAAGGAACGCACAATTGACGTTATCCCATTGAATAATTGTCATGCCTTATTCTCTCGTATCGAGTTTAATATCACTTGCAAATTGCGGAAGTGAATTATCCCTCCTTCCTACTACCTTTATTCAAAAGCTCGTGGAATTACATACCTAGAAACCCCCCGTAAATTATTCAAATTAACCGCCAACAAAAAGATGTGCGCAAACTAAAACCACGCAAACAAAGGTAAAAACCAAAAGGGCGCCAGCAATCCATCATGGCTCACTTTCAGTTTAACTCGTGTATTCAATGAGTGAATATGTGTCACATATACATCGTTTTTGTTAAAGACTGCGTCAACCGCTTGATAATGAACGAACTAGAAAAAAGAAGCGAAATAATAGAGAAAACTCGGTGCAATAGAAATTTGTGTGTGTTTTGCTTCTTTGCTATCATATATCTAGGAGCATAGTGAAATTTTAAAACACAAAAATGGAAAAGATGTAAAACTGGAATACAACTTTTCTTGGCGTCTTATTAGCGCCCTATATTTTATTTGAATCTGAAACGCTTGCCCCCATTTCTATAAAGAGCAACATAAGGGCTTGTGGATAAGATCTATAAACATTCTGCTCATGTAATTAATCATAAAACCGTCGCTTGGTTCTTATTAATCTGAACGTTTTTTTG
This sequence comes from Pelodera strongyloides, assembly GCA_036852015.1. Taxonomy (NCBI): domain Eukaryota; kingdom Metazoa; phylum Nematoda; class Chromadorea; order Rhabditida; family Rhabditidae; genus Pelodera; species Pelodera strongyloides. Next base: position 106,754 of record JAANDG010000293.1, read on the forward strand.
GCTAATACGGAGTCATAGTGTATTATAGGTTTAATTATACATGGCGCTTGAAACATACATATAATCTGAGCTTATCTTTAGAACAAGAAAAACTGTACTTTATGTTTTATTGGTCCGAAGAGAGATACTTATTGGTTGGTATATATATTGTAGTAACTGATCTAACAACTACGCTCAATTAGAAGAACTATTATGTATGTAAGACAACCGTGTATTCTTCCATATGGGAAGCCAAGCAACTATTGACTGTGTACTCATGCTGGTAGTTGATAGTTTGCGATGTACTTGCCTTCGTATGTCCAGTGATACGAAATTACGTAGGTGGCAGTTTTTCTTGTGATATCGATATATTTACTATTTTTGCATCTTGAAAGGGAATTCATGAGCATAAATAACTTGCCGCTTTTCAGAAACGCAACATATATTAGTTGAATTCCGAAGTGGGTGAAGCACGTGCGCTGTTTTAAAATACCCATCATGAGTACACTTGAAATTTGCGCCTGACTACATTGTGCGCAAAGCCAAAGTTCACTTGAAAGTTCATTAGCATGTATTATATGCAAATTGTGCCCCATTCGCATTCCGTGTACAGTGTGACATATCACTTTAAATATATCCCTAGCCATCCCCATATATAACTTACAAAAATAACAAATTTAAGTCACGCATACGTATCTACAACAAAAATATTCGGTTACGGTATAAAAAATCACGAGTTAATAGACACCCACACTCAAAGCAGTCTAACGTGTAACTCTTTACGTGGTTCCCTTGCACTCACTCGGCAATTCCTCCCTAATTAGTATTCCAATTACCAATTGTCTCCCTATCCCGTGATAATTAATCAGACTTGCAAAGTCTTCTTCCGCGTTGATCGACGGCTAATTGCATTTAGGAACGATTCATTGCTAATTGTTGGAGAATACATAATTTCACGGGAAACCGGCCCGACATCACCAAGTAAAAAAAAATGCTAAACTGATCTGACAATTTGGATATAATTTAGAAAAAACTTCCATTAAGTCTTATTTTGCTCTTTTGCTCCCACCAAATTATATGTCAATTAAAATTAAAAGCCAGTAATTTCCCTATTAATTAGTCTAAAGGCCTAATTACAAATTCAGACTTGATTTGTGCCCAAGGAAATTGCGAGGGTGTAATTGTTAATAAAGAAATTAGGTAGTTTGCAAGCAAATAGGTTCCTTGTAGAGAATAAAAATCCAACGATGAATAGAGGTAATCAAGGACGTTATTGGAAAAACAACCAAACAAATCATTCTACGAATGCAAGGGTACGAAATATATAAACTACACAACACAATCTTCAACGATAAAAAAAGCATACCCCGAGCCCGAGCACCTGGTAAGCAAACGGTATGCGCAGAAGATAGTAGCAACAATGCGGTTTATTACAAGTAATACAGTGAGGTACATACAAATCTGACAATGAAGAAACCAAACGGTTTAAGCAAGTTGCTAGTTTATTATACAAAATAATGGACTATTATTGAACTATATATTTATTATATATAATTAAGAAAACCATTCATGGGAATGTAATAACTATTATGGCGCTCTGTCGCCGACCGACGAAAATACGCCAAAACGGCAGTCAGCTGGCAGCAGGGACATAGTAGCGCTGCTATGCGATAAAAATTGACTACAAACTACAAACTTTAAACTACAAACTACAAAGGATAAACTACAAACAAAATAAAATAACTTACTGGTTCAGGTGATTCCGAGCATGAATTCATGGCGGGATAGATTAGTAGTGAACAGGAGAGTACGAAGACATCGAATATTGATAGCCCGCAGAGTAGAACATCTAGAGAAGTTTGCCGCATCCGCGCGAACACAAACGCGGACAACGCCGCGGCACAGAGACCCGGAACGCACACCTGAACATACGTTAGGGTGTAGGAGTACATGAGGGGTAGCGCAGAGTTAGTGAGCCTGCGGTAGGAATTCATCCCGGGCTCAACGTCAACTATAGCCTGGTGTTTCGCATTAATTGTCAGATGCCTAGCAAATCACAAACAAAAATTAAAAGACTCACCATTGGTATCAAATATCGGTAGATTATTTTCTCAGTGTCCTGATATTCCCACATGCTAAAACTATACCAAATTTTAAAGCACAGCGTATTAAGGATAGATGTAAAGTAAATGAAAATGTTTGTGATTTTGTGTTAAAGCGCAATACCGGTCGGTTTTTGAAACGCATCGCAGACAACTGAATTCTTACGTATTTATGCTAATTTGCTCGAATTTAGCTCGATTTATTCTAATTTACGTTCATTTGAATATGCTGCATAGTAATGCTGATGTACTGACTGGATGCGTTACAAACCGGCCGGTATTTCGCTTTAAAACGTGAATCAAGTAAAAGATGGAATACGAACAAGTTATATCCATCAAAAAAAGACAAATAATGACCTTGTCACAGGGTTACTCTTGATGTTACTTTTCAAATGTCACTATATAGGGGGACAAATAAATACTGTAATATTACACACATCCATGCACCGAGTGCGTTTGCAAGTTTGAACTATAATTCACTGCTGTAAATCCGTGAAGCACACAAAATGTGAGCTAAACCATTACAAAAATTATCACAAAATGTCATCTTATTTTTGCACGAACAAGGCTTGCAAATAAAAAAGATGTTAGGGTGTACTTGAGGGTGCATATTTAGATAGTTTTGAGTTTGAAAATGAGTATGGGTATAGTACAGTATGTGAACATATAAAGATGAGTAATAATATATGTTTTGCCAGTATTGCTGTTTTCCGTAATTTGCCTTTTGACGTGTATGTAGACAAAACATTAACCACTTATTAAAATTTCCGTTCCTCTGCTTATTGCCTTTAGTTGTTTTTATTGACATTTAATTGACTGTGATTATCTCTTGAAAAATTTGCAGTTATTCGTTATTAAAGCGAAATGCTAGCCCCTTTGGAAAATTTGCATATGATAAGCAAATCCTATGTATCCTATGCTAATTTTGCGCGATCGTCCACGGCAATCGCGCAAAATTAGCATAGGATACATAGGCTAACATAGGATTTGCTTATCATATGCAAATTTTCCAAAGAGGCTGGCATTTCGCTTTAAATGGTTTAGAAGTACTATGGGTTCCTTCATAGAAAAAGGTCACAAAATTGTGTTTTGTTGGACATTTATTTTGCTTGAATTACTGTAGTTTAGTATTATTTCGTGACATTTTGCATGAGACCAGACAGATTACAGATTATCTAAATTCAGCAGGCAAAGCCCTAATTTTTCCCAGAATTAAATACTAATTATTTATACTAATTATTTGACGATAAAATGCATATAATGACTCAGTTAGGAAAGCAACAGGTATTTAAATATCGCGTGGAATTAGCAGCAAACAAAGTTAAGTGGCAAACATGCAAAGTGCAGCAATTTTATAAACCATTGCTCAAGAGAGTTCAAGATGTCTTGGGTTATTCTGAGTATGTGATTTGTTCATTTAGAGGGTGTAGTTCATAGATAGATAGCGACCCAGCTTGCAATAGGTCCCATAGGACCCTTCCTTTCTGATTCAGGGCCAAGGCGTATAAGGACCAGGTCCAGGGGCGGGGCCATAACCCATCCCCCAACGGCACTATAAACCGGGTCGTAGACTAGGTTTTCCAACCGTAGACTAGGACACATGAGGCCATATTTTTTGTTGCATTCTTTTGGAAAAATCAGATTGTCTTGTCTCTTAATGTAGTAAACAGTTTCTGTCTCGGTGGCTCGCTGAAACTGCGTATGTATACGCTGTATGCCTTTGAAACAGTGCGGAGGGCTACTGGGTTACGGCTGCGGTAGCATGGATGGCGATAGTGTAGTGGTTAGAGGTGCGGACCGGTAATCTAACGACGCTGGTTCGATTCCATAAAGTATGCCTAACAACTCGTTTGGTTTTTAATTAGGATGACGCCGTAGTCATCATGTTATGAATAAGAAGGCGACGTGAAACCAACAACAAACACTAATTATGGAGAGTGGCTGAGAAATCAGTGGTTATTTTTCATGGTAGATTCGCAATGACAAAACAATTGAAAGAAAGTTCACAAGATCAAATAACCTACTCAATACTATTTGCATAACTCTTCACTCTAAAGAAGTTTCGTAATGTGGGATAATCTTTCCTTGAGGGAAGTCTCCTGCTTTCGAGGTAGATTTTCCCTTTGCTGATCAATCTCTACCCAATATGACTAAAAAGTGTTTTCCATTTTGTTTTCTAAAAGGGAGAGGCCCACGAGAAAAAAGTCTTCGTCAGTATACTTGTATAGAATGTTCGGAACTTCAGAAATATTACTGTGAAAACCGCATTGCTTGAAGCCTAGAACTCACAGAGTTATTCCCCGTCAAACAGTTCGGCCAGGTACCGTAGTCAGCAACGTCAAAATTGGTTTTTATGGTTTATATCCGTTCATTTGCAATGCTTCTCTACATAATAATGGTCAAACGAATAAAGACGTTTATAAAGAGGCGTTTCCAATACAGTAATGCCCTAAACGCGCAAAAATTGTTTCTGGCTACGGTACCTCGCCGAACTGTTTGACGGGGAATACCTCTGTGAGTTCTAGGCTTCAAGCAATGCGGTTTTCGCAGGAATATTTCTGAAATTTCGGACATTCTGTACAAATAAATTGATGAAAACTTTTTTCTCGTGGGCCTCTCCCTTTAAAGGAGGAGGCTCACAAAAACTGCACCCTATATTTCTGTCCTTTTATCGAAGGATGATGGTTTGACCTTCCAAGATATTACGGTGTCGCCATGTTATTTATTAATACATACAAAGATAAGTGGGTAATCATATCATAACCATAAGTCAATTTTGCGAGCTCTTGTGGAAGTAGATTTCCCAATTTTCAGGAGTATCCGGCTAGAGACACGTCAACTCTAATCTTTGATATTGTACGCCGGAAAGGTTTGACTAGCGCGGTTTGGTTTTGAAATGGTGCACCCTGTTACGCCGCAAACTCACTTCCGCGCCCAGGCTTGCCAGGCCTTCTCCTGTTTCTTGCGGTGCAACAATTTCGCGCCAGGGCTTCGCCGAGCAGCACCCAAGTTCCATCAATAGGTAGAGATCGTTTTACTTGTAAACCGAAAGGAGTGTGTATTATGTTTTATCGAGTTTAAATTGAGGACGTAGTATAACGGATTTGAGCTTAGTTATGTTCCTTCGTCTTACTGGAAGAAATGCTACACAGGAATACTTTAAACAAACTATCCAACGCTGACAATTTCGTATTATTTATTTTCAAAAAACTAAATGCTCTAGTCTAGTAGATGATATAATAAGCATAATAGAAGAATGTAAGTAGATAAGTCGGTAAGTACACAATAGACATATTCCCTTTGAAAACTATTAATATTGAAAAATTTAAACTGTACTTGTAATCTGATAAGATTAAATTTATACGACAATTAAACAAAGCTGTAAATTTTGTGTCATGAAATATATGGAAGAAAAAGTGAAAAAATGAAAGCCTAGCTTAACGTTTCATTTTTGGTTTATGGTTTGAATCAAGTGTTGTCAAAATATAAAGGAAAAAAACGCAAGTAAGACTTGAAATTATGTTATATGTATACTAGCAGTAAAATTAACACCACGCAAATAATTAGTGTGAAGAAATGTTTAATAAAACAGAAAAAAAGGAATCTGTGTTATTTACTTGGACCGGCGTCTTACGAAGTGAAACGAATATTGATGTGGAAAATAAAAGTGTAAACAATGGAACGATTACAGAAATCCACCACGCACAAATAAAAACGTGTCTGGGAGGGCGTACTGCATTGCGATACTAAAAAATAATGTCTAATAGTAAGGAGGCTACGCATGATTACAAGTGTCCACTTCCTCCAGAACCCGGTCGATCTCATCGACGGCTGCAAGCCCGGCACCCGCCCACGCGCGATCATCTAGTACCTGCAAGAGGGAAAATATTCACGAGGGTCTGTTTAGGGTGTTTCGAATTGAGGTCCCTTGTTTAACATATAACATGAATCACTTACCATCCAATACCTTACTAGATCGGTTCGTTGAAATGGTATACCGTCTTTTCGCCACGTAAGTGGAGCATTTAAAGGCACCATTTTTCACTATGTAAGTGGACCATCGACCATGTAAGTGGATCAAGAAGGACACATAGTGTCATTGACTGTCCCTGACCGACAGTCTCCTCATTTAGAGAAACGGAAATTCAGAACAGTTTTTTTTTCAATCCACGAGCGTCGCATGAGATGAATTTTATTGTCTGTCAGAAAGTAGGAATACCTTGATGTGATCTGTTAGTAGATCCTCATCGGTCTGCGCGGCCATGTCCTTCTTCTCCGCCTCGTCTGTGGCCACTTCGGCATACTGAGGATGGGAATGGGAATCACGACGATTGGGAACCGAACCCGATGAACTGAATGGAATATGTTAGAATAGTTGGGTCATGATGAAAACTGGACCAGAGCTTTACCCTTTACATACCTAAAAAAACATTCTAGTAAGTCAGTAGAAGTGGATGCACTCTTATCATTTCATAATTTCTACAAGTTTCACTGTCCTTTTCCATCCCGTGTGGGATGTGTGATGGATGGTAATTAAGGTTAAATGTTAAATGTTAAATGCACCTCGAATACGTATGTTACTTGGGCCCCTCTGCAAGTGTTGCGGCTGGCGCAATTCTCTGTCTTATATTATTCTCCTCGTACCGTACCCGTACCCATGGCAGCCTTGATCCCAATAAGAGCTTACTATACATACTCGCGACAAAATAATAAAGTACAACCATACCTTTGACCATCAGCTTCTTCTACGTATCGCATCGGACGTCTTTCCACCGTACCGGCGCCAAAACTGTAAACATGTATGAAATAACTATGCAATGATCAATAACTTTTTGTATTTCATTTGTATAAAGTGAAAAAGGCGATAGCGTACAGAAAAGAGCTTGAAACTTGTGCGAACAACGCAGGATAGTAAATAAACGTGAACCTATGTATTCTCTAATATTTATACAGTACCAGACGACTACGCCGCCTGAGCCGTCTTTCCATGCTTATAAAACGTCTGTAACGTAGAAGAAAATCTTTACGAATGAAGACATGTATCCTTCTTTTACACGAGATTATTCTAATTTGAGCTGCGGCACTCTTTCATATCCAAAGCGGAACAATTTATTCGAATTATACTTCCGTAACGTGAGTGTTAGCGCACGATACAGTTACTCTTTTATAGAAAAAGATAGCGATAGTTTCGTGCACAATAGATAGCATTGAAATTTGATAGACAGAATAAACTAAATGTGTGCGTTCGTTTCTTGAAACTTGATAGACAGAGTAAACTAAATGTGTGCGTTCGTTTCAATACCTCAGCTCGTCATCGTCTATAAAACCCAATGGGCGGCGCTCAATTGTAGTGCTAAATAATTATGCACTAGCAAAAAAACTTTATTACTTTATTTATGGTCCAACATTCTATTATCATTTAATTCCGCAACTTATGCCGACACACTTTCTTATAAGTTTTAATTTGCTGAAAAAGAAATTCATTATTCGATGTGAAGAAAAACAAGAGAAGAAGGTATTCTTAGAGGGCCCAATACCTTCCAGCTCCAGACGTAAGATCCAGACGACCCATCCCTTTAAAGTTAAACATAAGTTTGCCGTACCCAGTCTCGCTTCCATTCTCTCCACTACTCGAGTATCCGCTGCTCATTTGCCGGGGACTCGCCAGTCGACTGCCAGTTTCATGCCCGGATTGATAGCCTGAAAGAGAAGTTTTAAATTAGTTACCAAAAACTTTTAGTTGCGACGACCAAGTTGGGTTTTCAAATTCGCAAGTGTTTTGCAATACAAGGTAACAAGTTTCTTACATATGTATTATTTAGATAGAGTGAAAAATCAAAATCATACGTCGGAAATGTACAACAGAAAAGTCGCCTAATCTTAAACGGATAAGCACTAGAGTTAATGACAAGTTAAACTCAAAACACCACATTTATATTCCAGGAAATCTTCGATTAATCATCCTATATCTATGAGTATGGCATGCAGCTAATAGACAGTGGTTCGTCACTTACAGTACTATTCGAGATAAACATATATTATATTCACTGCTCAACCTACCGTAGTCTATCGGGCTGGCCACTCCGCCTGAGGATAGTGAACTCCCCTGCCGTCCACTCTGCCGCAATTCACTGTGAACTTTGACTTTGTTAGACTCCTTTTTGTTCCCTTTCACTTTTCCATTTAAGTCTGAAAATTCGGGAATAAATTTTGGCGTGTAAACATACTTCTTCACAATTAGGGGCAATTAAATAAGTTCAGAAACATGACGAAATCCAGGAATATTTACGGTTCCAGGCGGTGGCTAACGAAACAAAAACTGTCATGTGGGTTTCAATCTCGTGTCGGCGTAAAGTTAAACTAAGGAATTACTTAAACTTATACTTAAATATAAACCTGTATGATTTGCGAGTGTCTTAGCCATTTGCTCGTGTCCTCTCATTCTAGCAATTGCTTGCGGAGCATGGCCAGCATTGTTGACCAGTAATGGATTAGCGCCATTATCTAACTAAAGAGGAAGTTATTATTTAATATTGAAAATATTTTGATCGGGTAACTCCGAAAAATATGGGAATAATACGGCAATTCACTGTTAGCTTACAACTCTAGCGGAGCTCTACAGGATGATATGGGTGGTGTTTGCGAACACTGGGTTTCATTTTTTGACTTACAAATTGGCGTTATTAAAATTAATATATTTATATAAAAAAATTTATTCTTTATGCCGAAAATAATTTTGCTTGGGTTTTTGGGCATGCTTGATTTAGTGGCTGCATTAGGTTTCCTCCAAAAGTAGTAGAATCACGTTTTTTTGGGTGCTCGGATACTTATGGTGCGCTGTGCCTGTACGGAAACTACACCTACGACAATGAAACAAATGATTTTTTAGCAAAACTACACCACCTGAATGCGTTTTTTTCGTGAAAGTATTACTCATATAATTCTTGACCGGATCAAAGTCGGGGGCGTTCTGATTCAGACAATGGTAGCAACGAGCTCAATCATACGATCCTACCCAAGTAACGATGATACCGGAAGCGTCCACTTACCAAATACAAAGCCGCGTCCATATGATTATTGATTGCGGTCAGATGAAGTGGTGAATTTCCTCTTGAATCTCTAAGCGCTAGCACATGGGCGCGCTTCTTCTTCGACCAACAAGAGAGAAGAATGGTAAGGACCGGTACCGAACCGGAGACTGAAAAAAGTTTCAAGCAATTGAGCCATAGGAAAAGTATGAAGCTTCATTTTTGATCCGTCCACGTTGTGGAATCTGCTTTTTTTCTGCTATTGTGCAAAAAAAACCATTTATGATTATAGCTGTTCCGTAAAGAATACGGTCACTGACAAGCAGCGATGAGCGTACAGTAAACTGCGGTACGGTAGCTTGGAAACAGGGGTACGAGCTTACAATTAGAGCTAAGGTAAGATTACGGTAACTCACAGGCGGCACAGTGAACAGCGTTGGCCAATTCGTTTGTTGTCCACAAGGCGGCATCAGAACCCATTCTCGTGAGCAGCCATTTAACAATCTGATCATGACCTGACAGACAGGCAATGTGCAACAACGATTGTCCTGAAAGGAATATAATAAGAAATTGAAACTTTAAAGCGGAATTGCACGTGGTTTTTGAATGTGTTATAGCAAATTATGTGCCCATTGTGCACTAGCGGCATGCGTCTTAAACCCTGCAACATCATTTAAACATTCTAAAATAAAACGTGGAAAGTCCTGTTTGAAACATTGGTCAAATTTGGAACGTTTCAGGACATAAGAAGTAACTTACCCCTACTGCTAACTGAACCCATTTCACTGCGAGCCTTTTCCACTAAATAACGTACACTGGTAAGACATCCGCCCTGCACAGCGTAAACGCAGGGAGTACAGCCTGAAACAGGGTTCTTATAATAATACTATTATAATAATATTAATTACTGTATAAAGCAGCGCACATTGCCAATATAGCATTACAACAGTGAAGTTTGCATAGAGGTGAAACGGGTATTTCCGTGCCAGGGTTTAGGTAGAGCCTATAGGCAGGGTCCCGGTCCCAAAGTTTGTTTTATTCCGTTTTATGTTTATTGAATATTAATACTATCAATCATTGCTGAAATTGATGTTATATAGCTTGGTTTTTTTATGTCACAACTACTTATCGTAAAGACTATTTTATGATGATTGTTTACTTTTTGCTAGAGCCTGAGCCTGAGGAATAAATAAACCAACCAACTGGGCAAGCAATTTATGGTAACGCTGAAACGTACCAAACTCGTCCCTGAAGTTCACCATCTCTTTATCGTATTTTGTAGCCACCCGGATGAAATCAATGTTGCCTGAAAGGAAGAAATCTTCCAAAAGGCTAGAAACTATTTTGAAAAGAAAATTAGTTAAATGTAATGTAATGTTTTAAATGTTTAATATACTTTCTTTTATTTCCTTTTATTAGACTTTTACCTGTTTAGCAAAATGGAGCTCTGTCAAGTTTTTGAATAAAAATATAGAAAAAAGAACGTTACACATAGGATAGTGTATTTACTAAATGCATGTAGAGTATCTGCAGTATATGCAGTCTTTTCACATCTTTGTCAATAACTCAATAAAAAGGGGGCAAACTCGCCTTGTGCTGCAGCAACATGAAGCGGCAACATTTTTGCCTTATTCGGCAGCATTCCCAGCGCTTTTCCAAAGTTCTTCAAAAACCAAAATGCCATTTCGTTGTCACCGCGGGCCACTGCCGCCATTAGAACGGATGTACCGTTTACATCTCTGGAGGTAATTAATCAAACAATTAGTTTCGAAGTGTTTTCTCACTGAAAATGTGGACTTAACTTTCCTAAAATGCCAGTTGTTTGCTGTAACCCAACAATATAAGTTACTTGATGTTCGTCTCTAATTAAAATATTTATTATTATTTTTCCAGTAAGCATGAAGCCAAGTGTCCTACCTACGCCGCTACGACACACCCCAGAACACAACTTTATGTACAGTATTCAATAAGACTAATATAACAGACCTGTGCATCGCCATATTGATCGTATCTCTAAGCGAGCCTTTTAGTATCAGCTCAACACTTTTCATACTACCCTTCCCGGCGGCGATGAGCAGCGGAGTCTCTCCTGAGGAGTATTTAAATTAACTATGTTTGAGTGTACGTGTACGGTATCAACAAACTACAAATCACTACGAACATTACTCCATGGTTCCTAGCAACATCGAAAAGGACCGCGCATTTTCAGCGCCTTTTTGTCTAACAAACCCCAAAAGCATAGTCAATTTCTAGGAATTCACGAGCATTTTTTCATAAAATTGTAATAAGATACATCTCACCTATTAACGAGGAGCATTCTCGGAGTTCCGGAACCGCAGCACATAAGTACCTAAATACTTTAGATTAAACATAAACCAAATTATGTTTTTTTCCTATTCTAGACAAACTCAACGATTCCGTTGGGGAAACCTAATTTGCTAGTTTCAACCCTACAAATCTACAAACTCCTAATCCGGCTAGCTAAAACAGGTGTGGCTTCGGCATACCGGGCACACTCTTAGGATAAGTCCGCGTGCATTGGAAGTAAATAATAGTATGCGGTTTTCAGTTAGCCTCATGAAACCCTCCTCTTTCGTAAGCAAATTCAGAAAAAATATTTCCGTGGGCGACATTCTCTAACTGTTTTACATCTGAACATAAAATGTCTGACCGTCATGTGTTTTTTTACATTCCTTTATTATTATTTAAGCACGCGTTTTCTTATCACTTATTACACCGGAAGGTGATAAGCTTGAAACGCAAAAAGAACGGACAAAGTTTCATATAAAAAGAACTGAAACTATACAAAAAACGTTCCAGGCCTTCTAGCACTACTGCCATATTTGTGCTGCATCAAAGCATTATTACACATTATATTCTACGTCCTTCTGCTTAAAATACTGTGGAATCCTGAGACTTCATACCTATTATAAACGAGCAACCAATAGAAATTCGCTGTAAAGCATCTTACATAAACAGTGCCGCAATGAACTTCAGAATTTCGTCAACTACTACCGTTGTATTCCTAACTTTAGTAGTAGTTTCTACGTCGCTCAAGTGCTATTCGGGATTAGCCTCAAAAAGTAAGAATACGGTCCCTTTGGTTGAATGTCCAGCTACATCACCGTGCTGTGAAGCAATTGGGTAAGTTCTTTTTAATAATACATCGAAGTAAAGTTTTAGTTTTAGGTGTATATTAAATAAACCTTGCTTGATAGTCTTACTCATCAACGCCCGCTTCCGATCATCTCAGGAGTATTAATGGGTTTCACTCTCTCTCTCTTTCTCCCTCTCCCTCGCTCTCCCTCTCCCTTCCTCTCTCTGTTTCCATTTTTGCCATCTACATTATTTCCTTTCTCTCTTCGATCTTACTGTTAGTTGCTCTCTCTCTCTCTCTCTCTCTCTCCCCGTGTCGCTCTCTTTCACGCACATCCTCACTGTATGCTCTAATAAGAGTTATGAACCACATCATACAAATAACTTTCCCTCTTTCATTCAACTCCAATGTAACCTTCCCTTTAAATTCAGAACGCTCGACGGACGTCTCACTAAATTCGGTTGCGGTTCGGAAACTTCTGCCTGTCCTACAGAAAAGGCATTCACTTGCGGTGGTCTAGAAATGCACGGCGGCGAAGTGGTATACTGCCTATGCAAGGACTACACAGAACCACATTGTCAACCCAAAGGACAATAATTAGAATATTAATTTTTCATTTAAGTTTATTAGTAGCTTTTGAATCTTTTACACAGGTTTACAAAACCACTTTGTCAGCCAACACTGTATGTATAAAAATTTTGTCAGAAACGATACACATTCTCTCGCATCCTTGAATGAAAGTGTGAAAATACGAGTCTTATCGGAAATTACACATTACAGTTTATAACTTTGACTTCACAGTCTTTCGCACTATCGTGCAGTGACAGAGTGTATGTAAATAAAAAAGGGTATTCCATGATTCACGCGGCTACATAACAAACAACAGAATTTACAGTAGTGCCCTTCTGTTCCAGAATTTAGTCATTACTCGCACCCCTCTGTGTCATTTTGTCACATCCAGCAAGCCAGTGAAATCCTAATACACAGACATGACAAAAACAAACAAAGCACTCTTGAGTGGATGTTATGAGTGTTTGGTGAGAGGAAACGGATACGGAAAGAAGCTTATCCGCTTCCGACACGGAGTGAGTCACTAGGGGACTAGATGGGCTCCCTTTGGTGATGGCCATCTTTGGGGAACTTGGGAACTCACTTCAGGGAATGGTGAACTCTACATAGGAACACATTTATTACTTTTGAGAACAGTTTTGTTTTAGATGGGATGTGACATCGAGGGAGCTGTTCTCGCTAAACCGACGACGTGTACTAATCAGGTCTCTGAGAAATATTACAAATTCTAAGCGTACATGATAGCCATCTACATGAACCACATCTAATGTTAGGGAATACTTGCCACAATCAGCTACAATTTCCCGCCCTTTCAGAGAGATACCCTATTACACGGATCATTGCGCATCGTTTAGAGAGAACATGTCTGTACACGAGGTTCGTAAACAAAGCACACCAAAAGAACCGGATATGTTACGTATAATGGCTGATCGATACATAGTCTATGTGTCCGACAATTCAAGAGTGGTTTTTTCCACTGAGCAGCTTTATCACATTTCAACAGTGAGAGCAAAGATTAGACTGCGTTAATTAGGTAAACATAAGAAAATAATTTGCTGAAATGCTTGCAAAAGAGAGAGATAGAGGGAGAGAGAGATAGAGAGAGAGATAAAGAGAGCGAGAAAGCGAGAAAGAGAGAGACAGAGACAGAGAGAGTGAGAGAGAGAGAGGGAAGGAAGAAGAGACAGGGGATATTAGAAAAAAATCCGAACATGAAGCTGGACATTCAGGACATTCCCGTGCGCGGAAGGAACAAGGGATCAAAGAAGATACACGCGTTAGACGCCTTATGTAATCGATACCCCTTAGCGTGTTCTGCAAGATATGTGACGACAAATCCCTGAGAATTCCTGACGTGTGAAACACGTTTGTCTAATCAGAAAAAGGGCTAATTTGCTAGGGTTCCCCCAAATCTACGGTGTTTAGGGTTCTCCTAAATCTATACCTTACTCCGCTTTGGCAACCGATCACTTGATGAATGATTTGTACCGGTTCTAGGTAATCTTCAAAATTATATCAATAAATCTTTTGTACTATTGACCAATGGTGCCGATCGGATTGCGCACCTTTTTCTTTCATTAACAATCTTTATCTTTATCGCAGTCATTTTGCAAACAGATTATTTGAATAGGTGCCCGAGTCACCTATTCAAATAATTATATGAGTGGCTGATCAGTTACCACCCTCATTAAAGAAATTACGAGGCTGCGCTGAGCTTATCTAAACTTGGGCTTAACGCCCGTGCTAACGGCCACTATTTACTTCGCGCAATGTGTGTCAAAGATTAGGCTTACGGCATTGCGGTCATAATGAACACCGTTTATCAACGCGCGTAAAAAACTAGACAATGCTCTTCGTTTAGCAAATATTCGTGAACTATCTAGAGAACTTTTCGATCTTCGACCAGCGAGACCATTTTATAGATAGACAATTGACAACTTAGTTGTCGCAATACATCAATACATGAATGAGTAGCTAGTCCATAAGAATTGTTCAGAACTTAGACTACGTACGATAATCGATTATTTGTTGGTAAATAAAAGCGCGTCAGCCAATTTGTAATCCACAAAAAATGATCCTAAAATAAAAGGTCTCTGCTCAACAAAGTGTAGTCACAAACCATAAGAAGAGTACGCCAGTTGACGGTTTACACATAATATTTGCGCGGCGTTCGACGGAGTAAAGTGTTTGACATATTGTCACCGTGCAATTATTGGACAACAATGAAGGGCAAATATAAACTGAGAACCTAAAAAGGATCACTATGCAAAGGGAAAGTGATGTCCTTCATGGGACTGAAGGAGTAAAAAGTGACTCGCCAAGGTAAAAAGTAGGCACGTGTAAAACGTTGAACAAGTATGTAGTATAGTCAAGGACCATTGAAAGTATGAGTGAAGCCGTGAGAACACGATTTATATGGCCCGATGAGCTGCGAGAAGAACATGTTTAAAAAACACATGCTTCGGAAGCTAAGTTGCGGAGGCTACGGTCTTCAGCCACGCAAACAGCAGTATGTAAAAAGTAAAACTATACAAAACGCAGAAATCACCACACCACGCGTCAACATGTCGCAATAGGTATATACATGATTAATCGTCAAACGTCATCTCATTTCGTTCATGTCAATCAATACAGCTTGAAAACTGGCAACAAATTAAACTATACACTTGAAATAAGAAATATTAAAATAAAAAAATCTACAAAAAGAAAACGCACTTGACAGCGTCGTGATTCTCATATCTGACTGCATAGTGTAGAGCCGTCTGATTGTGAATATCCTTTATAAGCAAATCATCGCGCGGCATTTGCTGCAAACAGTTGAAGTGCCGCTCTTTCGTCGCAGCAAAAACATCTGCGCAGCATTTTTGACGCTGCACCATTCTCGGACTTCGCTCCAATTGTGGAAGGGAGAGTGGATCACTAAATAATGTTGAAATCATTATGAGGCAACTAACAACAATTAACAAATACAAATTAGCCATCATCTACTACACTGAACAAACGTCGACACATGCTCTTTTGGCACCTTGTCCGACAAAATTCAACGACCAGCTCACGTAAATTTCAGTAAATTGCGCGCGGCATCAGTGCCAGTACTATGCCAAGACATAGCGAGTCTTTTAATGTACTTATTGGAAGATACACACATCGGACTGTGCCAAACGGAACACATTCGTTCCGTATAAATAACACAAATTTGCAGAGTCCATTACAAATAAAAATCTACAGTATGCTTCAATAACTTAAATTACAAAGAATGCATATTCTTAAACTAGTCTAGAATTAACCGCAAAGCCTAAGTCGCATTCCTCTCTATTTATTTGATTAATGATTGAACTTGCGAAAGAAGAAAGACAGAAAAGCTGGGTAGAAAACTGCGCGCACAGTCAATAGCTGAGAGTTAGTTGGGGATGGAAAATGCGGCGAGTACATAGACAAACAGACACACACACAAACTAAATACACACAATGTGATAATGTACGCATACAAATAAAAAAATGATAACCTAATGAATGCGGCACTTGGTTATATTTTCGTACCCTATTACCTTGGCAGTCGCAACGTGGCACAAAGAAAAACGAGGAAATATTGTGCAAAATTCAAACGTTATATAATATAGTAAACTGTTTCGAACCCCGTACGGTTCTGTTCAAACTCTGTTTTAGTAAATAAAATGTCAATCGTTATTGGCAGACTATTTAGGTCACCACATAGCTGCCATAACATAATAATAATAACGCGAACCAGTATAATAGCAGTAATCCCCGTGCAATTCTACGGAATAATAGAGAATACAGGTCTATTTCTATAGCAGTGTCAAAAATAATGGGGTTTCAGATTCAGGTAAACATTTTTAGGCATGAGATGAACGTGAAATATTAAAACACAGCGCAAAAATCTTAGAATGCAAGGCCAGCAAAGCTCCATATAACAGAAGGACCAAGCAATTCAGTATCATAGAAAAACAACAAAAAATGACAATAAAATCACGCTCACGGCAGATTGCTATTAAAACTTGCATTCACCAATATACTCTCAATCCATGTGCTAAGAAAAACATAAACACCTCACCTCTGATTATCCTTTTGAAGTTTACTATCCTTGGCCATTTTGAAATTCCCACTTTCTGAAAGCATCAAGCCAGACTCTCCCAGCTTCAGAGCTTCAGTCAGCTGGGCGGTTCTCTGTATGTCATCTCTGTACTCTCTTGTGTCTCTCCCAGGACCTCCCACGAATATCTTCTCTGCACTCTCTCGTATATTTGTATGGGACTCCCCATTCTGTCTTCTCTCTCGTCTCTTCCATTTCTCTCCAATCAGTCGCGTTCGTTAAACACACATCTACGCTACAGAAAGAATGCTATCCAGTATCGCATGTCACCATTTATCAACTACTTACAAACCAGAGAATCTGCTGAAAACACCTGAGTCTATGTCTACCATATATGGTAGCTTTCTACTGTCGCGCAAAACATCGAGCTGCGGACACAATTTCGTGACGCTCGGTGGATGGTGCTCACTGAGCACCGATGAGTTGCGCGCCGCACCATTTCGGGCCACAAAATGCGCGCCGCAAAGAAATGGGACACAAAATGCGCCCGCCCCATTTCCGCACCTTTTCGGCAACGTTTTTGAAAGCGCACGGAGGATCTCCGTAACTGCAGTTGTTGTACTTATTTTTCGGTACGAGCACATCTCACGTGTTGGTGTTTCCGGCACCGGATCGGAGCGCATTTTGCGCCCATTTCTATTCGGCGCGCATTTTGTGATCCATTTCTTTGCCGTGGCGCGCATTATGTGTCCCGAAATAGTGCGGCGCGCAACTCATCGGTTCTCCCAGTGTCACGTCTTTTTGTGCGAAATTCCTGTTTTACATGAGAATAACCTTTATCACTTCGAGCGATGAGGCTGATGACATTAATAACCAAGAAATATGTAGCTTCTTTTTAAAATTTTTACGGTAATCTCCATCTACTCATCCGTTATGCATTAGTTTTCACAAGCGTCAATCGCAGTATGCAGACAATACACACGCTCTTCACTGAGCTATATCAAGCGCTACGGGAATCAGTCAACCCAAATCTAAACTCAGACATACACGCAATTTACATCGAATAGAGCACAGCTTTCGAGTTACACACATTTATTAAGATAGAATTCTTACAGACAATATCAACTCACAGATTCACATGTCCGCCGCCAGAGGAATGGCAGAAATCGACTACAATAGGGGATAAGCAAAAGGAAAGAATATAAAAACGACAGGCACGAAATATTAATCTAGAGGTAAATATATTATAGTGTAGGTAACTGAGTCATTCACAAAGCCCTTGGTTGCAATAGGCTAGACAGCTAGTAATTCGGTTAATTAAACAATGTCAATGTCATAAACAAAATTGCTTCAATATAAAAAAATCATAATCTGAGAAACTATTTCTACGTAAGAAAAAAAATCGTGCAAATTGAAATAAAAAGCTACATCAATATGTACGGATGGGGATGCGTATGAAACAAGAAAAGAATTTCCTCCAATTGAGCATTAACAGAATGGGAAACTAAAGAGGTATGGGTATGATGGAACATGGGTTAATTTTGTACTGAGGGTGCTGCTAACGTTAACCTACAGCTCTACTCCGTGCAAACTAAACAAGAGACATCCGTTGGAACATGGACTCCATACATACAGGAGAAAAACATCATATGGACTTAATACTGGGAATATCCGCGAGAGCGTGCATTGTGTGGCGAACGCTCCCAATTCGACTGGAACTGATACAGCGTTTCCAGTATCTTCTTACCAGAGGAGTACCTAAAATAAGCCATTGAGTAGAAGCTTGAGACCCAATTGCCTGGAAAGTAGATAGTCAGAAACAATCAAATAACAACCGAATGTGTAACGGAGTCAGTAGGGTGTAAACCTTGCAGGGTCTACCGGAAGCAGTTCGTAAAATTCATATATTTATGGTACGTTTCTGATGTTTCCCGTACCACTTCCGAACTTTCTGGCCTATTATTCTAACCGGGAGGTGCCTCCTCCAAATTTATGCAATATACTAATTCCGGAGATAATACGGCGGCGGGCTTAGACAAGTGAGAACGATGAACTAACCTTTTAAGCTTGCTACCGCAAGCATTGATCCTTCCCTGGAGCTGCTTGTACCAGCGCTTTCGCAGCTCGGCGTCCTCAAGGGGAATTCCCCGATAAACCTTCTCCATCGACTCCAAGCAAATGGTAAGCATACGCTGCACAATGTAATTGCCGAACTGATGGAACAGCAAAATATCGAGGCAGTCCTTCTTGGTCTCTCTAAACGAATTAATAAAATTAATAACACAAATCTGCCACGCTCATACAGACTCCCCGCGATCAGAAAATGGAGGGATAATAAAGGGTGAGTGAAAAACTCACGGATCAGGGATATATCCATCGAAGAGCTCTTCCATCATCTCTTTCAGAAAATCGGCCGAAGCATGCTTCAAAGCCTTTTCCACCACGTGCGAGGCAAACTTTTCCTGTGAGAACGATAGGAGATTGCGCCTGAAACATAGGAAATAAAGTTTTGGAATCACAAAAAAAATGAACCCCTGATCCTGGGGGGAAGGGGGAGTCCAAACCAAAAGATATTACGTCCAATTAAACCGCTAACATCGAAAAGCAAAGTAAACATGACTTACAAAAGACACTCCTCAATTATTGCGTCACGGTACTCAAAAAGGCTAGGCGTTCCTAGTATGTGCTGCACAACATAGTTAGCAAATTCGTGGGCCGCCAATCTCTCACAGTTCAGGATAATTCTGTTCAGCAGTCTTTTCAGGAGTCCGTCCTTCATGTCAACATTCTCCTAAAAACCAAACTGTAAGCGACAGACATTTTAAATAGACATACACATTGTTGTAAAACGACGGTTGAGATCAGTCAAAACCAAAACAAAAAAGCAAATTATCCTCAATGCAAAGATTATAATAAAACACTTGATATAATGACATACCCGGTCACGCTTATTGTCGGTCAGAGTTTCGATAGCCAGTTGCATAACACGACACCCATATTTGCTCTCGGCAACCTCGAAGAACTGTGCATCCGATCGCATGAACGAAACGACAACAAAGTTCCACATGTCGACGGGGAAAGTCTCCATTATCTGAATGATTGATTTTAATATCCAATATATAGTACAGAAGACCTACGGTAGGTGGCCAGCGTTCTATTACACTACTAGTGACAGCCCGAATGGTATGCCAGCTGGCCATCACCGTGAGTAGACCGAAGAGCAATGCTACAAACGTCTGACTATTAGGTTCAGTAACAAGTCAGTCAACATGTTTTATTGATATTTGCTAGTGTTATTCGAAAACCTACAGGCTTAGGATGCGTTCGACGTGAATGCACCAATATGGTATCAGAAAACAAAATATTGACAAACCTTCTGGACCACGTGGTTTGCATTTTGGTCAACAGACATTCTCACACAATCAGCCTCCCGGAGTTCCGCCAGAAGTTTTCGCGAATTATCAACGACCAGTATCTAAAAATTCGGAGTAAAATGCTGTGAAAGAATGAGTCGAGACGTGAAATCGAGAAAGAATTACTAGTCACCAAAACAATATTAAATACCAATAAAAACAGTACGCAGCGAATCGCAAATAGCATAAAACACTTCTAAAGACGTTGACGTGGCTAGTTGATAAACCAGTAAAGATATCATCAATGGAAAAAAAACCTACGTCAAGGACTTTCTGCACGACGCGACACGAGTACCTGTTCATGCACATCTCATACATATGTCCGCCTAATTCACGAACGATCCACACTTGTTCTTCCGGGGTACTCTCTTGAATGATAAGTTGCACGAAGAAGTTCGCAAACACGTCTTTGGCAAGGGCCTGAAATTGAAATAATATATAAGCACATATAGTTGCATTAAGATTAAGAAGAATAGACTAACGAAAAAAAACAAGCGGTACTGCGGTACTTGGCTTACCAAGAACAGTCCAGGCTTGTAAAGCTCTTGCAACATGGCCCTTTTGAGCTCCGGGTCCGAACGCGGGAATTTATTTTGAAGGAACCTAAACAAAGGATAAAAATAACGGTACGGAATTTGGCAATCTGGAAACGTGCTTGATTGCACCAGAGAGGCTGGTCAATGTAGATCTCGCATCGCGGACACTATGCTGTTATAGAAACAGAGAGATTAATGAATACAAACAAACATGATCTAAGACACATTGGCACTGACTCTCCAGCAATAAAAGCTGCTAGCTGATTTTATATAAATGACGAACTTACTGGCAACCTATCTTGTCCTTCGCAAAACATTCCACAAGGTGTTCCCGCACGACCATTTCGATCGTATAAATCACCGTTCGCTTGTCAGGACTAACAGTATGGTGGGGCAAGGTACAACGATTATTAGGAGTCGCGTGGAGGAGCTGAAAAGAGCGACTCAATTTCACGAAATGTAGATTTTTGACAGGGAATAGACGAATAGAGGAAAGAAACTCAATACGAAAAGCAGCAAACGCAGTTTCTGCCGATTTGGTTGAAACAACCATAACGGGGTGCTGCATATTTATAAAACTTACGTCACTCTTGGAAGTACAGTGAGTCGCGTCGGTGTGATTCGAGTCGACACTCTCGTCCAGGTTGAGACGTTGAAGCTTTAACGCTTCCAGATTCAAGCTCTACAATAAGCAGAAACGATGAATCAGTAAGGTTTGACAGCTTGTCCGACATGAACTTTTGTTCTAATAGACAGGGTCGATTGGTTGGAGTTACTTACAACTTTATTTTAATCGATTTACAATCAAAGACCATTTAAACACGCCAGACACGGACAGTAGTACAAGTAGACAGGAACACAGGGCAGTCAAAGCCAAATATACTACGGCGAGTAGATAATGTCTCACATTCTGATAGTTGGCCATCATATTTCCATGATAGGCTCCGGGCGGCGACCGCTTCGCAGTCATGATGTGCGGCAGTGGCGTGCCGACGCCAAACGAGGTTTCCGCAAGCATCATTGGAGAGTAAAATGAGGGGTCTAAATGTATGAAATCAAAATTAGATCAAAGCCAGAGTAAGCTTTGTGCACACGGATACAGACATGTGAATAACTACGAAACCATTATGATCGATCAAAGGCAAATCAGGTCGAACAAGAGACTATCGTCGCCTATATTTCTCATTAGAGCGGGAAAACTCACATGTTGGACTCGGAGGAGGTGATCCGGCGACGAAATAATTGTTTCTTCTCGAATACTGGGGAGCAATGTGAGGCGAGAAAGTAGCGCCGTCCATACCGGAGAACAATTCACAAATTGATATCACAGACTATGATACAGATGACGATTTACAGAGTGCACGTCCCTAAAGAGAAAGATTTAATGTTGATTGAAATTCACAATTTTACAGCGAAAAGCCACAGAGCGGAAATTTCGGCCACGGGATGAAACACATGAAAATCAGTGCTTTGCGCCAGCAAACAACAACGTACAACTCTCAACTAAAACAAAAACGAAGACAAGAAGGGCGCCCACGACCACGCGCGCGAGACCAAAAAAGCAAAAGTGACAACCGATCGATAATCGTCGATTTGGAATGGATATTTTGGCGGGAAGTGGTATGATTCAAAACCATTACAGTATGCTCGGCTAGTTGAGGTTTTTTACTGCCGGGGCTAGAAATTACGTAACTGTCAGTCACACTGTGAATAAAAAATAAAAGTCAATGAATAAAAAATAATAAAGAGAGTGGCCGCATGTGGTTTCTAAGTATTTTACACATGTTGCCTTGTTATAAGCCTAGATGGTGATAATTTCTTATCCAATTGCAGTGGGTAAACAATTCAGACCATTCAGAGGGCTAGCTTTTTTTCAAAATCATTTTTTTTTCCACTAAGACGTGAACTTACACTAATTTCTTTTATATGAAGTTTGTAAGGGTGTTAATAACTAGTGCTACTTCTTTGGTCGAGTATCGCGAAGCACTGCCATATATAGCGATTTAGATTTCGTGTGCATACATGACTATTGACTGGTAGAATTTAGAATTATTATCACATCTTACTGCATCAAGTTATTTTTGTCTCATCAAGTAAACTGCAGTTCTTCAATCAGAAAAGTTTTCATATTCACTTTGTTCTGTGTAACTTTTATGTGCTACCAAATTCGTGTATTACATGATGTACTGCTTGTAAATGTTGTAAAACAAAAACAAAAGAACAGGTGGAGAATATTGTTTATTAATAAAATCATATGGAGAAGGCGAATAACATGACAGAAAAAAGGTTAAAAAAAACTATATAAAATTTCCGAAATTGCCATTGACTGGGAAGCTTCTATGCCGTGGGAACCCGTGATTTGCATGTAATAATAATTACACAACTTTGTATCAAAGTTAATGAACGAAATGTATAACGTAACAAACTTGTACGCAAATGTGAAAAGGTATTATGTTCAATTAAAGCTCTTATATAAGTATAAAAAAATCATCGCTCTAACCAATGTACACATAAATTCAGAAGAAAGGCCATCTATAGTTTTTGCAGTTTTTTAGTAAAAGTTTGGCCTTATAAAAAGTTACGCATGCATTATTTCTCATTAATTCAGAAGTTTAGACACATTCTAGACGTTGCTTATGTGGTAAGAACATTTTTTATAAATAAATTCTAATACTCTGTCTAACCGAGGTAAGGCAAACAGAAGCACCTATAACGGTGCTACCAGCTCAGGTTCCTTGACGACATATCCAAGTTTGATGATCCGTTAGCTAAGGTAAGGTAAGGGATCTGCTAGCTAAGGTAAGGTAAGGGATACGCTAGCTAAGGTAAGGTAAGGGATCCGTTAGCTAAGGTAAGGTAAGGGATCCGTTAGCTAAGGTAAGGTAAGGGATCCGTTAGCTAAGGTAAGATAAGAGATCTGCTAGCTAAGGTAAGGTAAGGGATCCGCTAGCTAAGGTACGGGTAAGGGATCCGTTAGCTAAGGTAAGGTAAGGAAATCCAAAGGAGCAACCTAATTATAAGGTAACGAACATAGTATCACAAATAGACTATGTCGCCGGTTGTTCTTCTATCATCAGTTTTGAGTCCGACGTACCAGGGAGACGCGTCTGAAATAATTAACATATTATCACTATTACTCAACAAATTTCTACCTACGACCTATCTTTACTTTAATAAATAATCTAGTGGTTTCCTGATCATCACTAACAAGCTGTAGCTTTTGACTGGTGACGAAATGAAAACACCAGCGGAATGTGAAATTACAAACAATTAGAGTGTCTTTCTAAATTTCAATGAACTCACTCGAACGGCTCGTCTCCAATGCTTGAAACTGTTATTGAATTGTCTCATTCTGCTCAATTCTCTAGTTTCTGGAGATTTGGAATTAGCATACGAAGAGTGTGATTGTCCATGCACCCCAGCATAAGAAGACGGCGATTGGCAAGTTTCCTAATAATGATAAATATTTTTACTGTACACACAGTTTGCTTTCTTACCGTGTGATTTCTTACCGTGCTTTCTTACCCAGCGTAATTTGAGTGTTTCTGATAGTGTGGTTTGCAGAGGTTCTTTTTGCGCCAGGTATTAAAATCCCCCTTGTTGTTCTAGTTTGTTGAAAGCGATTTTATGAATTTTTTTTTGCCGAAAGAGCAAAATTACAGTGGTAACACATTTCAGAACATCATGGGGCAGCTACCGTAGTCATAATTAGAAAATACACCAAACACTCACCTTATATGGGTTCTCTGGGTCGGGTTCAAAAAGCACAATACTCCCTGTGTGACTCTCCGGAAACGGGCCATACTTCTGTTCAATCCGCTTCCGCTTCCTCCTTAAACTGCATCGAATACGAGAGTAATCAGCGAATTGCTGCACAAACATGTAAACCCGAATTCTTGCGCAGTAGTAATTAGTAATACATAGTTTGCCTTGGATTTTTCTATAGGTAAGACATAAGATACTACTTATTATGCGTATGACCAATGCGCTAGACTTCAGGCTATCGGGTGAGTGTAAAGCGTTTTGGTTAGAGGACGATGTACAATATGAAACATAAGCTAATGCCTCTTTGGGCTAACAATAAGATTTGACAACGTAAGGCTAGTATGTCGAATTGAACTAGATTACCACACAATAAATAGAATAGGATAAACCAATAATAAGATGATTTAAACAAATCCGTCAGAAAATTCAAAAGACGGGACAAAACCAAATGCGATGGGGTTAGTGATATAAATAAATACTGGTTGTTTTAAAGCGAAATAACGGCCGGTTTTTGAAATACATCGAGCACACCGGTTTCTTATGTATCTTAAGCAAATGAGCATAAATTAGAATAAGAACTCGAGCTAAATTCGAGCAAATTAGCATAAATACGTAAGAATTCAGTCGTCCACGATGCGTTTCAAACCCATAGTAAAGTGAGAGCAGTAACAAGTGCACGACGAAAAAAGAAAACTAAAAAGAAAATCACTAACCGCTCTTTGACGAATAACATTCCAAAAATAATCGTGAGGATGAAGAAAATAATGAAGCATGTACCACCTGTCCCCGCTGCCACTTTTGCTGCGGACACTAAATAAGCGGAAGTTTAGAGAACTGTATTCAAAATGCAAGAAAGTATTCAAAATTAAGATGTATATTATGTTTTCTCCCAAACTGCTACGGTCACACAGGGGAAACCCTATGGTCGCGTAGGACAGCTATCGCGGTAAAAGGCGAAGGACATGAGTCCCATAAAAAGTTGTGAGCGGCACGTTCGCGGCGTTGCTTCCTTCTGAGTCTTTTACCAAAAGAACTTCAGTTTTCAGTCTACGGTAACAAAAGCTAGGAAAATCAAGAATACCGTAGTTAAGATAATGACAGATTGTGCCGTTGTCACTAAATGATAATGAAAACAAACGTATTTCGTACAATTTTGTAAAGACCTACCAACAAAGTCCGAAACCACGGGTGAGTCGCAGTTTGCTCCGCCATGATCCGGGGGACAACTGTAACAATTTTTTTTATAATATTTCATAATGTGCCCTACAGACTAACGACGGAGTCACCACTCCCTTTGTTACCTGCTCAGTCAGTTCGTGTTTTTTACAGCGATTTTGACGATGGTACGCTCTTGAACCGTATAACAAAACATAGAAACTAAGTCTTGAGTTAGAAAAAAATATGCGTACCAGCGCCAAAACTCTTTGCAGGTGCCCATTATTTTCCTAATTAGCTAATTATCCATGTAGTTTCCTAATTGCCTAGATTAATAGCCTAAACTCGAAAAACTCACACACACTCCTTCATCCCGGAAACATTTTCAATGCAAATCCCTCCATTGAAGCACATGTCGTTTACTGGGCATTCCTTTTGACCGGCTTTGAGAACAAGCTGTAAAGATACACAGTAAATAAGCACAAACAAACAAATACAGTTAAGATCAATTACGTGCATATATATACATAACAACACATGCTTATACCTTATACCTATGCTATGGATTTCCCGGATTTTTCTGACTAGACTGTCCCAGACTTACTAAGCGCCAAGCACTACAAGACATACAACCACTGTGGCATATACCCAAACTTTTATTTATATTCAAGCTGCTAACCTTTTCACGTAGTCTAACTTTCCTTGAATGTATAGAACCATCGGCTCTCTTTGCATAGCATTCGTACACTGCTGAATGAAGAGCGGGGTGAAATGCATCGACGAGTAAAGAAACTCTAAAATTTGCTAACATATTTTTTATAGTTATAAATAAAAAGAAAACAAGCTAAACGTTTCCCCTTCAAGAGCATATTCCTTTATTCCAGGGTGGTACAAAAGAGTGTTCACTTCGCCTATAATATGTCCCATCGGAGTTTAGGGGTTTATTATAAATCACGTTGACAAGATTTTCCTAATAGTTTCATCCTATAGCCTCATGACTATAATGCGATCATGAATTCATTGATAGTTATGACTACTATATCTAATGTTTAAAAGTGACTGAATTTGAAAGATCTGCAGACAATGGTGTTGAAATACCACGCACACTTATGTAGACGGCCTGAAGCGTATGCTCTCGGACTAATTTTCAGCTTAACCTGGACAACTTCATTCCCAAGTATTATATGCAAATGAGTTTTGATTTATGGTAAATTATATTGTAAATTTTCACCATTCTTGGAAACCCCATTAGAAGAACATCGCTAGCACATTTCATACAGTACCTGGGAATGCAGTTTTCCGATATATGTTTCAGAAATCTATTATATTGATACTAAATCTAAAAAAGTCAATTCAGCTTTTTCCTTGAGGTCAATTCGGAATAATCTGTATTTGTATGGAATATATAGAGGAAAACCTACTTATTCTCTTCACTCAAAACGTCCGTTGTACCTTTCGACGATTCTAGTGATAAAGTCTTTTTGTCGATAATTTCACCAGAGGTCGTGCATCTGAATTATACATTCTCCATATACCTCATATTGGATAATAAAATAAGTTAGGTTCGCCGTACTTGCGGAAAGCACTGTGTATTTGTATAGAACACTAAATATCATAAACTATATTTTGTATTTTGATTTTAACTCCTTACTTTCTAAGATCGTAAATAATAATTAAACAACTTCCTTACCTTAATTCCAACCTCTCAGCGGGTAACACTTGTATAAGGTCAATTTTTGGAATACGTGGTTCTTCTTCTGTAAATTACGATAGCTATAGCTATATATAAACATAAATAAACAATAAATGAATAAAACATGGTTTTAATGATTAACTTTTGCTGATCGTAGGAATAATCAGTTTTGCAATTGGACACTAAACTAATTGAAGTGTGCAGGCTAATAAGTAAAGTAAATATGCGCAGAAGGGACAAATATAGCAGGGAACTGCTTTGGATATTCCAAAAGGGATAAAACTAAACTAACAAGAAGAAATATACAGTTCGAAATAATACGCATATATTACCTCCATTAAGCACAATTTCATAGACGGGATGTATGGGCGCGGAGCGCTTCTTTCTCTGTCGTAGATTCATCTTTATTTTAATTCCTGAAAGAAGAAATGCTAAGTTGCGGTTGGCAAGTGATAAATTAGCCCTCGAGTACTGTAGGCTAAGTTCAACAAAACACTTTCGCAAATAAACTTTCACAAATAAGACAGAGACACGACAGTGAAGGTCTAAAAGACTAAAGGCTAAACTTGCGTAAGAGGGAGCAACCTCTAATTGCAAGATTTCACACCCAGTGTATAGAATCATTTAGATCTATTGGGATGTAAAATAGTAATGCAAGATTCGTTTGTAAAATTCGTTTGTAAATATTGAATTTTGCGCAGTACAATAATATAGAAAAATGTTTAGAATAGAAAATATTGTGCAGACCGAAAGTTGTTGGAAAGTTTTTGTAGAGTGAAGCAGTTTTCTTCCAATCTTTAGTGATAAAAATAAACAGAAAACTGCGAGCAAATAGTTGATCGGATCAGATGTCAAGGAACCTTCTTTGCAGCTTTTTTCTACGTCGAAGTGGACGAAGTTTTAAAGAAAGATCAAAGCGTTTAAAGACCAAGAACTGATCCATGTAAACGAAAAAAACCTTACTGGAGAGCTCAGAAACGTAAAGATATTGCTCAGAGTTTTTTTTTTAAATATATCTTCATTGTCTAACAGGAGGATCGATCTACAATGATAGGTCTAGGTGAAGGCTGCCAGGTTGGGGTAAGTCTTGGACTATGAAATCTGAGCGTAGCCGCGTAGCCACGAACTGACTCCACTACTTAAACATACGCAGTGTCGTCATAATCATATTAGCATACTATGTATGAGTCGAATCACGGGGGAGGACCGGAAATTCTCCTATTACTTGACGTTTTCTCTTCTTTTTTTTTTAAACTTCAAACCGTCTTGGGTTCTCTCAAACTAGCGAAACCTTCCTGTTTTACGTCAAACTGTGAACAACTGTACTAAAACAGATGTTCATTGTTAGATAAAGATCAAGCATGCAAGCGAAGAGTAGACCGAATTAGAATGAAAGAAAGCTATACTATACGCAAAACATTTGCGAAGATCTGGCGAATTCAAAACTCGTGCCTGGTTGACAGCACGCCGCTTACAAATACACATGTGATCGCAATGACCACCGCATCTGTAGATAATTACTTACATTGTGAATTTCGTGACAAATGGCAAGCTGAAATCCTGCCAATTTGGCAGCTGAACCTAGTGAGTGTAATAAAATAATAAAACAATCTTAGGGGAGTGAAGTTACTTTTGGAATAATTTCCGCCGTTGTTTAGTGTTGTGATGTTCTTGCACGATCTTGGTTTTTAGTCAAAAAAATCATGCAGCTAGGCCAAACACCTGCCTGAAAGACTCAAACCCTCAATTTCTCGAAAGTAAAACCCTACTACCTACCAGTCATGCTTTCAACACAAAAGTTGACAAAAGTGTGTTTGCCATTGTTCCCAGCGCCCGTTCTAGTCTTTCAACTCTAGCACACACTCGTATGTACAAACTAGAAACTAGCCAAGAGTGTCCCGAAGGTCAAGTCAACATTGTGCAATATCACGTAAATATACGCTGCTCTTGGATATTAATATTGCTTTGTTTTCGTGATCTTAGTGATGAATAGCGGGAAAACTTCCAAAAATAACGAGAAAATTCCCAAAAAATAGCGAGAAAACATACTAAAAAACTTAGAAGTCGTGTAAAACGTGGCAAAGCGTGCATGCAATATTTAGAAGTATTGAAAACCGCCAGAGTAAAAAAAAAATGAAATAGTTTATGCGACAAGTGGTACAATATACGTGAAATATAAAATAAGTCATGGTCAGTTTTGCAGGGCAACCCCAAAAACTGAATTCGTCAATTTGCAAACCGTTTCACATTCACCGAAAAAGTTATGTCAACACTGTGCGCACATAATATACAAATACTGGTGTCCCGCAACTAACCACAGAATAATTCAGAATATTTCTACCATATACTGGATCGATGAAGATCATAACATGAAAAATTCGAATGCGACATAACCATATGCTCAAAAAGTGCGCGCGATCGGGGTTTCTCAGTTAGTTACTCATTCACGTAAAGGATGGATCACATTTGGATATATTAAAGTGAAATACCGGTCTGTTTTTGAAACGCATCGTGGACAACAGAATTCTTGCGTAATTATGCTTACTCGAATTTGGCTCGATTTTTTATTCTAATTTACATTCATTTGAATAAGCTGCATAAGAATGCTGGTGTATTCGATGCGTTTGAAAAACCAGCCGGTATTTCGCTGTAATCGTCGTCTCAGGAGAATCGAAACAAACGAGTATAAGTGAAGAAAACTACAGTATTATGGACTAAGAAAATACAATATAGATTTTACAACATTATACCTCAACGTGCGTGGAGAAACTGCGGATCGGTATATAATAATACAACTTATCAACAATTAAACACTTTTTTTTTGTTTAAAAATGCTAAAAATAGAAGAAAATTAAGCAAAACAAATGGTGAATAATCCTCATATGATTTGACTGACTTGTTGAAGGTAATCAAAAAAAAATGAAAGATTAGAGTTTGTAAAATCTAGCTAACATCAAAAAGATAGAGATGAATAATAATTTCCGGCTAATGGTAAAGCATAGCTATTATCTATCCTGAAAACTCATTATGTAGTTCATCGTTGGAGTTTGTAGTTTGAGAACTTATTAATCAGTTTTGTAGTTTGTAGTCTGTGAAGTGATTAATAAGTACTAGATTTTATCAATACATAAAACAACTCAATAACTGCTCTCGTAACATTTAATAGCAAATTAGTCTATGAGTAGGTGTTTATGTGCGATACTGCGAGACATTGCAGAAAGGAAGTTCATAAAAGTGTATAAAATTGTTAGCGCATAAGTACATAATCGTAACATGTTTTCAGTTCCAGATACATCACAGAAATAAGATAAGACGGCGTAAAATTCGGACCGTTATCAACACTGAAGAATGCATTTTATCCCTAGTGTAGGTGTGAGATACGGATTGATGAGAGATATATGCGAACTAAATAAAATAATCACGAAATTAATCAATCATGAATAATCAATCAATGCAACACTGGTTTATTCAAAGTGAATCAAAGTACAGGAGTGTCAATGACGACGTAGTAAATAGCACATGGAATATATAACTATTATGCCTCAAGATAAGTTATGACAAGAACGTGATGAAAAGCTAAAAGGAACAGCTGCGTGGTCTACTGAGAAGACAACAAGAAAAATGATTTACGCACGCAGGCGGGCCTGATACCCCCACAGACCGCTCCCTAGCTAACCCCCTTATAACTTCACAGCAAACATGATCTTTCAGTGGTCATTTCTAGCAAGGAAGATGAACGACACACTTTGATAAGCAAAGAAACAACTCAGGAATTGAACTAAAGATAGCTCAAGTAGATAAAAATATGACGCAGTTTCAGACGCAATGAACTACGAACTATGAAGAAAGAGACAAATTCGGCATTCTCGAATACAATACACGAACACAGCATAGTCCGACCATGACATAGAAGCAGTTTCCGGTCAAGATAACACCGGAACTTGAAGAAACTGGGGAGTTTGCTCGTTTGTTCAAAGTTTACTTGGTGAAATATCTTGCTATTCCGCAATTGTTTAAAACCCCCAGGCTGGCTACAAGGGCTTCAATTCAGCCATTTTTGTATGTGTTAAAATTTAAAATAGAAATAGCGTAGTTAGATGTCAGTATAGCTTTCAGTATACTTTGTACTGACAATCTGAGAAACAAAATAGGAGAAAAGGGGTCACCCTGAAAACAGGTTGTGAACCAAGATATGATCACAAATCAAAATTATGTTCTTTATAAAGGTTAGGGCATTTGTCAAATTTGATCCGCAAACCAAGAAAAGAGATTTTATCTTTGTGTATGATCAACGAGGGGGTTAGCGAAGAGCACGCCTATGTCTACGTCACAAAAAGAACACGTAAAACAAGAGCACAAGTTACGTAATTACCTTAGACTCTAGTTGAAGATCATTTTCAGGTAATATGGCACGTGGTATACAAGAGGACGTTGGGCACATCCACAGTTGTCCACCAAGCGTTTCATAATCCACGCATCATATCGCTTTAAACATGATGATGATGAAACTCCTCTGGTCATGTATGTAGTTCTCGCTCGTTTCACAAACTACTTTTAACCTACTTGAGGATTCGGCAGGGAAGTGTAAATAAAAAGAATGACGTGTTTCTAACGCACGCACTTTAGTAGTGTAGTGAGACCCAACTGCCCCCCGCCCGGATTTAAGTCCAAATGAAAATACACCTCAATGATGTAATATGCTTCAAAATGAGTAGGCGAGGGAAAATATGATGTTTTAATCATTTTTTTTAATCATTGACTACAGTACACTTTGTGTAAATATGCCTTACTTATACCAACCCAGAATTGTTCACTTTTTGCGATTTTATAAAAAAGAATCAAAAACTTCATCTTGAAACTCTTTTCACGATATATTAATCACTGATAGGCTAGTTGTCTTAAAAATTATATTACAGTATTATTAGTTTTTCTTAATAGGGTAGTAGTTAGTGGCTCGTAACCCTACACAACTGAGAGCTTCGTGGAAAGGCCGCTTCTTTATTTTCATCTTCCTAATTCAGCATCAGACATAAATCTTATAAGAGGTGCATAAAGTAGCTATGAAAGTGTAAACAACCGTGGAAAGCTTCGTAAACAGTGCGAAAAGCTAGGCGTAATATGCTGTTGTAAGTTAGGTGTTAGGTAAAAGCTAGACGTAATATGCGTAAGTTAGGTAAAAGCTAGCGTTATATGCTCACGTAAGTTAGGTGGTAAGCAGTAGGTAGTACTGAAGTTGTAGTTTTAGTAGATCTTATTAGTTCTTAGCACCCCATACCCCAGTAAAACTGAGAGCTGGCATAATGGACGGATGATGGTCAGTATAAGTAATGTCAAGCATCAAGAATTTAAACGATAATTTAAACGATCACATATGTCACCAAATGTAGTTTCAGAAAGCAAGTAAGAAACTCCAGCAATGTACAGATCAGTAAAACATGGTTTTATGGCTCCTACACACAAACTACTGAATGCACGGAACGGCAATACCTATGCTTTTTACATCACTATTTA
The DNA here is from genome assembly GCA_036852015.1 of Pelodera strongyloides. Classification (NCBI taxonomy): domain Eukaryota; kingdom Metazoa; phylum Nematoda; class Chromadorea; order Rhabditida; family Rhabditidae; genus Pelodera; species Pelodera strongyloides. The sequence continues at coordinate 139,654 of JAANDG010000293.1, forward strand.
TGTCTGAGGTGCCAGACAAATGCTTCAATTTGCTTCAATTGGATGCGACAGAAGAAATGTAAACAACCGTGGAAAACTTCCTAAATATGGCAATAAGCTGAGCGTAAAGTGATTTAGGTTTGGTGGATAAGCTGTTTGTTGACATTTTATTTTGAATACATTTGCCTTTAGTGGGTGGATTGAGAAATATGTTAGCGGAAACCAAGGAAGCTCACTAAAAATCCGTTGACTATCTGTTGTAGACCTTTTCAAAAAAGTTTCCCAAACTGTAGTGCTTTACAAACAAGGTTGGCTTAACTTATCAAAAAAAGTTGGCAGCTACAATGTCAATCTTATCTTTTGTCAAGCAGGCACATGCACGTGTAGCCAGAAACGCAATAAACCATGTTGCTAATAAAAAAGGTTGTAAACTTCTGCTGCAGACCAAGTGCAAACATCTTACTGTTCTGCAAATAATAAATAGATCAATAAATAAATAAATAAATAATCAAATACGAATGCAAAAGTACCACGCCGAGTAACTTAAAACAATATGTTCAAAAAAATTAAGTTTGAGGTTGGAAGTTAAACAACAAGGCAAAACAAACAACGTTTTTTGAGCAAAGAGTGCAAGAACTGCAAGCTTTATGAGGTTTTTAAGTATCCCACAAATTCGGTAAGATTCTGTCAATACTACCGTACTTCTGCTACTTCTGCACGAAACCTGCATATATAAAAATTCTCCTGTAGTTCCAAGATACAGTAAATTTTCAGCATACTTGCAAACCCCATCAAAATAAAGCCACTTATTTGGCTTTAGGAGTGTGCTATGAAAGGTGGCTTTATACATATGAGAGGGTCTTTGGGTTTATGCATATTATCACCGACACATACGCAAAGATAGGAAGGAAACCAGTTTACTCCGTAATACTTGTGTATTCAGGGTGAAAACTGGAAAAATGGGCTTTCGGATCAAACCCAAACTATGTTAGCGAATACATAAGCTGAGGACCGAGGACAAGGAGTTAGGAAATGCTAAAACGAGAACGTAGGTGTCTATAAATTAGCGTCAAAACGTACTTCGTTGGCTTTAAAGCGAAATGCCAGCCTCTTTGGAAAATTTGCATATGATAAGCAAATCCTATGTATTCCTCTGTATATCCTGTGTATATCCTGTGGCTTAATTTGCCAACCTTCTCATCATCATTTTATATGATGCACACTTATATATTTTATATAATGTGTCAATAAATTATTATTATTATTATGTATCCTATGCTAATTTTTGTACGATTGCCGTGGACGATCGTACAAAATTAGCATAGGATACATAGGATTTTCTTATCATATGCAAATTTTCCAAAGGGGCTAACATTTCGCTTTAAGCTAACGGACCTGAAAGGCGAGGCGGAATAGACTATTCGTGAATGGTTGTGTATATGCTATGACCGAAACGTACTTCATAAAGTTGAAGGTCTACAACGGAAAAGGGAAACTGAACTGGTAATACCAGTCTACAAAAAATAGCGTCGAACCGTACTTCTTTATGGTATAGGCTAAAGGACTTGAAGGAAGAGCGGGACTAGGAGTAGATTATTCGTGAATGATTGTGTATATGTTAGGACTGAAACGTACTTCAGAAAGTTGATGGTAGGGAAATTGAACTGCTAATACGGTAATACTAGTCTATAAATTAGCGTCGAAACGTGGTTCGCTCGGTTTAGGGTAACGGATGAAAGCGGGTGGAGGAACTTATTCGTGAATGAGTATGTATATGTCATAGCCGAAACGCACTTCATTAAGTTGAGCTGCAAAAAGGGGAATGCTTGAATATATACAGCACACGCACAGCACCATCGAAACGCACTTGAAATGTTTAGGGCGTACCGCTCATGAACTTGGAAGCGGAGCTGCTAATTCGCGAAGCGAATGCTTGCACATATATTAACGCTGAACTTCGGTCTTCGGAGCACACAATAATTCAAAAAAAAAAAAAAAAAAAATCGTCAGTCACTGTTCAAAAGAACACGCGAGGAAGTAATGGCAGTAATTTGTGCGAATACGATAAATATTTCACAATAAAGCACTTCCCAAGCACTTGCTAGCCTACAGTGCAAAGTGCAAAGTTGCGAAAAAGATCACAGTGCGAAAAATATTCGAGGAGGTAAATTATACTTTACTTCTCGTTTTCTCAGCTTGCCCAGAATGAACACTGATAAAGGGAAGTAAAATTTTCGTCGGTCGTAGGTCTAGCCCCTGGGTATCGAAACACAGGTGTAAGAGTATAGTACTGGGAATATCTGATCATCGTAACTGTAGAAAAGCTAAAGAGACGTCCCGATTTGAACAAGAGACTGGAGGTTCGCAGGTGAAAGGTATTCACGCAGTTGAAGCGCAAAAAAGGTTCTGACCCTGGGTACTGCGCGTCAGAAGAACGCGAAAGAAGAACGCTAGTTTTTCAACTGAAATTGCACACCACTGGCGCTCTAGATGATTTCTAATATAAGTTAATTAAACTGTAGGCAAGTTGCGCGTTGTGTATGTGGTCATGTAGCCGAAGCGGGGCGGAAAATGTAACGGCATTAAAGGGATCGGCTCACCTCAAATCGTGTCTGTTTTTTTTTGTTTCTTTATTTTCTATAAGGGATAGTAAAAATTTGGAATAGAAAAAGTAGTGTTCTATTTCAATGCTCACGAAGATATTAGGTGATAAAGTGGGGGGTCGATCGGCCCGAAATGAAAAAGTGTAATTGTCCTGCCTTGTTTGTATGGGACAATTAACACTTTTTCATTTCGGGCCGATCGATCCACCACTTTATCACCTAATATCTTCGTGAGTATTGAAATATAACACTACTTTTTGTATTCCAAATTTTTATTATCCCTTATAGAAAATAAAGAAACAAAAAAAAACAGACACGATTTGAGGTGAGCCGATCCCTTTAATTGTGAATAAAAGGAACCGGGCACAAAATGCTGAGTAACTGTGCATGTACGTACGTGAGTGATCTATTTGATCGAATAAATAGTGATATCACTTCAGAACAGATCGAAAAGTTACGCATATTTGTCACTGTGCAAATACATAGAATTTTCTAGAAGATGAATAAAATGCACACTTGGAACTTGGGAACCTAAGGCGATAGAGAGCGAGAGAGAGAGAAAGAGAGAGAGAGAGCGAGAGAGCGAGATAGAGAGAAAGAGAAAGAGAGAAAGATAGAGAGAGAGAGGTGTAAGCTAAGATACCATACAGGTATGTTACATCGGTGTGTTGATTGCATCTAATTTATCGCGCGCCTAGCCCTTTTTGGGTTTGAAAAGTATTTCTAATGAAACAAAAAAAGGAAAGGAAACTCCAAGCAGTACGTCATACAGTCATACTCCATGTTCCTTAAATATAGCTGCTTCAAGTAAACCCAGAAATTGCACATCATTTTTCCTCTCTAAAGGCTGCTTTGTCTCACTAAGGAATGTCCTTTTCCTTGTTATTTTCTACGTCACAATGGCTAATTTGAAATTGGAATGGCCTTTTGATTTCACAGTCAGACATACATTGCATGCATACCTACGTGACACATGCCTAGTAGTTTCTAGACCTAGACTTTTAGACTACAAATCAAGCGAGTCACCAGTAAGTTCGCATCAAAGAAAGATAATTCTTAAGCAAACAATAATGAAGAACAGTTAGGAGCTTAGAGTGAGAGAGAGAGAGCAAGAGAGAGAGGGAGAGGGAGAGAGGGAACGAGAGGAGGGAGAGAGAGAGGATGACGACATAAACTTCATCTCGTGGCGCGCTGCCAAGAAGTAGATAAGGGCGAACCAACCTGATCACTTTAATACACAGATCTCTATTAACTCACTTATGGTAAGACGTCGCGCAGGAGACCATAAACCAACAACGATACCGTAATCTGAATCTATCATGGTAACACTAAATTCGTCAAACACATAGACGAAGTAGGCCGGTTTCTGTAAAAGCTCCCTTTCTCTGAACGACAAAGTGGCTTCGGCAAGTCGGTGAATGCTAATATGGTAATGGGATGCTACTGTGCTCGACTAACAACTGCCAGTCCTCTCTAATAGTATGGGCTGGAGCTCGCTCAAGGTTTTTCAGCAAAGTGTTTTCCCAGATCTGATCCTGATACTATCGTTAGCTTTGCTGGCCGTTGAAATAAAACGTTAATACTGGCTGGGCTATCATTCTTACTGTGCACAACTTTGAAATTGTTGACTGACTACTTTATAACTTAAAAACACAAGCTTTAACTTCAATTTGTAATTAATCACAATCATGGAACTGGTCAGTGTGTGAAAACGAACAGCTGTCCGTTTTGTAAGAAGAAAACACACGAAAATCACAGAATGTAAGCAATAAATCGTGCAAAAGGCGAATCTCCATTGTGCGTCATGTTTGCAGAATGTGTATGTGGAGTTGAGAAAATGATCGAGAAATTACGGAAAGCAATTAATCAATTGGGTTAATTGCCTTCAGAAGCCATTAACAAAGTCATATATGAAGATTTCTCCTGTAAGGTAAGAGACGTGGAAACGAACAGCTGTCCGTGTGGTAAGAAAATAGTATTTTCCAAAGTCGCTAAAAATTTATCGGTAAAAATAAATATCTAGCAACTAATTTTGACCGAAATGAACGTATAGTCAACAGCTTTCATATAACTACGTTCTGGGGCGCATAGTGCGGCGCATACTTTCCCGCACGTTTTGGGCGTGCGTGCATACTTTCCCGCATGGTGTGGCGTGCGCGCAGACTTTCCCGCAGAGCTGCAGACTTTCCCGCATACTTTCCCGCATACTCTGCCATCGTGCGGAAACTCGCTGAAATTACACATTGCGACACTTTTGTTCGCCCAACCATGCGGCAGACTTTCCCGCAGACATAACCGCGAGGCGCAGACTTTCCCGCAGACATACCCGCATGGTTTCCCGCAGACATACCCGCATGGTTTCCTGCAGACAAACCCGCCACGCAAAAAAGTTGCCTCCCAAAAACGCTTAGGACATAGTCCAAATGACTACCAGCGGAGAGACGTCTCCGCCTTTCCATCCTTTTGCCACATGTGCGGTTATGGCTGAGTGGTTGGAGGCGCTGTCTACAGATGAGTGGTCAGGGTTCAATTCCACCCATGTGCTTATGTCTTATGAGGCTTTATTCATAGAATATATGTTATGTGAAGTGTTCTACATGACACATAATATGTAATACACTAAATTACACAATAAACAAGCATTAAATTATTTTTCGAATTTTTCCCCCCTGCAGACATATCCGCACGGTGCACCGCAGACTTTCCCGCATGTGCGGTCCAGCAAACCCGCACCATGCGGGAAAGTCTGCGGTGCACCGTGCGGGTCAGTTGCAGAGAAATATCCATTCGCTAAGGCTAAAGCAAACTAACATCTGCCAGGGATAAATCTTATCTTTTATATATCAAAAATGATTGCTTAACTACAAATTAAAGTAAAGGAATTTGAAATATTTGGTCTAGGATGGTAAAAAATCCTTCCACCCACAAACATGAAGTAATGCGGTCATGCGGCTAGATAAATCCATGAAGCTGTAACTATGTACATTTCGGTTTTTATTTTATCGAAAAAATGTCCCTTATAAGATAAGGAAAGCGCACGTGGTCTGAATATTATTAAGCAGTATGGAATCCGAAAATGGAACTGAAACTAGTGGTAAAGAGAAAACAAATTCTCCGAACGGGTGTATAACTACAGTATTTATGGGGTAGATTTAAACAATTGAATATTTCCTTTCTTTCAAGATCCTGTGAGCTTTTAGGCGACTTAAACTTCTGAGTTTTTTTTGTATAATAAAAGAACACGAAAACAAGAGCAAGACGAATCCGGGCTATAAATCATGTGGCACACTGTAAATCACTAATTGACGTATTAGAGACTGCTATGATAGACTGTGCAAACCATGGAGACTGGAAAGAAACACGACAGGGAATGGTTCTGAAAGGTTTTCTTGAGAGAGATCATTCCTAACGAGAGACATTGACAATTAGAGCAAACAGGGCAACGCCTTGAAATTCCAAAGTGTATGAGTCACAGACGCCATGTACGTGTAGGTTCTCGTTTAATAGTAGACAATGGGATTTCCCAAGGAACGCGCAGTTTTTTTTTGATGGTGAATGTCTTATAGGGGTATTCGAAGACTGAAAAACGAGGATAGACACATTGTCGATACATAGCTTCCGTTCGTGTACCTAATGCAAGTTGTTAATTATTGGCAGTATCCATTTTGTATTATGTGATGAGTTTCACCAAACTGAATCTGAATCCTCTGAAGAAGTGTTAGAAATTCGATTTCAGAGGCTGAGACTTTCATTTTCCTGGCCCATGACATGGACATGGTCGTGCGGCAGTACTCCACACTGAACACTGTTGATAAACTTTGCTGAATACATCGTTGCTGAATACCCTATCAGCGAATCTTGAATTGCGTGGTATTTGCGGTAACCCATACCCATGAGTTTGCGCCAACACCTTGAGTCACAGAAGAAACTTTTATGTAAAATGACTCATATCTGCGAGCGCCAGTTCAAGTACGGGTCTTCTAGTGGTTTTGGTCAATGGGCTGTGAAAGGCGCTTTCAGCACAATAGCAAACTTTGACGTGCATGCGAACCCACAAGGTCTCCAAATAGATCCGAAAGGGGAGGGTGAATGTTTATCATCGATATTGGGGAGGCTGACTGAAACGGGGGAAACTCACCATTCACTGGGGGAGAGCTCTCCTAGACAGTGTTAGGTGATATAGTTTATTTCAGGGGATATGTATAAAAACGACTAGGGCCAGTGGTGGAAACGCCTACTGCACTGGTAGATATATGAAATTCTATGAAGGGATTTCAATGTATGGGTGATTTTCCGTCTTTTTGCTTCCACATAAAGGAAAATCCACCGTGCCTTAGAACTACACGAGAATCTTTACAGAAATTTTTTTTTTGGTTAATGTCCATTTGGTGACTATGTGTGACCGGTTGACAACGGTTTTCAAGGAAACTTGGTCAAGACAACGTCACCGAGTGGTCACCAAATTGGTTGGCCCACGAAAAAAACCTGGGACCGTCACCAAATGGTTCCTCCGTTTCCTGTGTTCTCTATTCTAGATACCCTAACAAGTACGAGATCACTTATGCGTCGCAAATCCAAAGTGAACGCTATATGTCCTTGGATCCACCTTGTTCATTACAGCAACAAATTTACATCTGTACTTAGTAATCATATATTCTTATCTCGCTTTATCTTCCGCAAAATTACTTTGACGTACAAAGCCAATACACAGAGCTCATGCAACGTTCCGAGAAAAATCAGGTATAATGCACTTTGGATACCGTAGTTCTACAGTACATTTTTTGTTATACTCGATTTGCGTGAGATATTTTTAAATTTGCGGCGCGCGGCGGCGGGCGGGCGATTCGAGAAATTTATTCAGTTTCTATGCTGGAGAACGCACGGGGCTCCGTTCCGAGTAAGCGGTCCGTTTGCAAACGGGCCGAGTGCACGGACCGGCAACTCGGAACGTAATGTGGGTACTTAACGGTTTTGAAAACGAACCGGGTACCGTTCCGAGTGTACGAACCGGGTACCGTTCCGAATTTATACTCGTTTTTGTTTTTCTTTATTTTGCATTTTTTTTATTTCTAATTTCTACTCCTTAGAAGTTTTGTATTCTTGTTAAGTGTATGTAACAACGCCCATTGCAACAGTACAATATAATGTGAATTGTGTCAATTGTGCTTTCCCGTCCTCGACACTTTTTTACGTACATATTTTCGTAATATATTAGTGCACTTCTCCGATATATAGGAGCAGGCTCAACAGTGGATCGAGCTGGTTGCCAGTGATACTTCCCTCATCTCCTAAGTGTATGGGCCTAGTGGAACTGGAAAGGCGAAGCGTATGGAAACATTCTCAGGTTAGTTACGTTTTTTTAATGTTTGTTTCATTTCTTTTCACTTAAAACCTTCTAAAACCAGTCGACCCACACGCTGTGGCCTTTCCTTTCGGCTAATATCCTGTCGGGATTCGCCGAGTCACGCACTTCTTAGGACAGGACATAACTAGGATTAACTTAGGTGCTTCCTGAGCTATGCTTTCGATTTATAATATCTTGTACATTTCCAACTTTGTATATTGTATAAAGTATGAAATTATGATAAATATTATTGCATTCAGAGCTCTGTATGGTTCCGCGGCCTCTTAAAGCGTATGGACACCAAGACCAAAGAAACTAGAGATTCAGACGCTGGGCAGTATTTACAATGTCGAACTCAATCCCGGGTTTGATTTTAGTTCTAGCTAACACTATCCTATTTCTTATCTGTGCGTATGTTTGCAGTTTTGAAGTGACCAAATGAATTTCGTCACATATTTAGTGATGTTTGCGTCCATGATGATGTTTGCGGGAAACTATGAAGCAGATGGCGCCTTCTGACCTATCAGTTCGAGCGATCGCAAAATTCGTTCAAGGTTCGTTTCTTATATTTTGTTTGTCCTCACCTGCCTCCTCACCAGAGAAGTTCGACTCATTTTATTTTTTCTATGCTTGGGTAATGCTTTACTTGTTATATTGAAGAAGCAGGACGCTAGAAGCTAGAATCATTCCGCACTTGTTCCATGTTGTTTGATGTTGTATGTGATTGTTTCTATGTGTGAATAAAAATAAAGTAGCCTACTTTACGTGATATATATATTTATGTAAGTAGTGTACTTTTAGGTATGGAGTGGAGGAAGGTCAATAAATCCCCATGCCTCCTTCTGTGAAACTCGGCTGTAAGTTGTACGTTTTCCATAGGCAAGCAATTTCCTATGCGCCCAACAAACACACGTTCTTAATTGTTTGAGTTCGGAACCGAAACCGACAGTACGGTTATTCACAACTCCGGATTGATTTATTGTTTCGTGTAATTACTTCATTTAAATTTATTCCTTTCTAGGCTTGCGAGCAGCGAGCCAGCGAGTCCTCGGCACGATGTCCACAATATCCGTTTATTCAGATCTCAATCTGTGTAATAAGCTGACACTTGAGCAGAAGGATATGGATCACCTTTTTAAGAACTGCGCTCGTTGCTAAAGAAGAAACTAATATGAACAAGATGCGCCAGCGCCAGACAAAACAAGGTTTGGTATTTTTTATTTCGGCTGGAATGGCCACAATTTCATTCCCATGCGTAATTATCTCTCATTGTCGTTATTGTCCTTCTGTTCTTATTTCCTCTTGACTCTTGTTTAGGTAACTGCCGACTGATACTGTGTTGTGAATCGCTCTCTCGTCTGATTCATCCTGTCCGATCGCGTTGCATGCATGTTGGTGCGTGTGTTGGAGCCGGCAAATAATGAAGTATGGTTTACTTTAATGTTTAGACAAATAGTACTACATATTACCTGATTACTTTAACGTACTTTAACTGTCTGAGAAGTTATATACAATCACTTAATTATTATTATTATTATTATCCTTTTTTATTGTGCAGATCTCACAAGTCCTCAAGAATGTTTCACATCAGGAAAAAGGCATCAACGTCCCCCATTGGTTTTGGAACAAGCAACAGGCTAGTTCTTTTGCGCCCATAAAATGCATGATATTTATTCACTTGTTTGGCTATTTTTGTGAGGGTTTGTCTTATTTGTCTATTTATCTAGATAATCCGGAATTGTGTTCCTCCTCCTCCACTCCGCAACTATAAAATAAAGATTATGGTCTTGTAGATGCTGGACAAAAGTCGTCGACGTTATGCTTATGCTTAGGATGAAAATGCCATTTGTAATCCGTATATACATATACAATCATAAATCACATCAGATTCACTATTTCAATGCTTGCTCATTACAGGTTGTCACGTGTGGAACGATCTTGACAGCCCCCAATTGTATCACAGCGAGGTCTTTTTTCAGGCATGTTTATTTTATATACATTTACCTTTATGGACAATTGTGCACTTACTCGTTCATATTTGGATCTTTAAGTTTTATCCAGCCATGCCTTATATAGCACGAACATTGATACCTTCTTTATGATTCCTATGTGTCTTACAGCATTACATAATCAACAACCATTTGTATTTATTTTCAGGTCCTACACTCTACAAGTCCGTCGAACAGTATACTGTCTGCCACAACAAGTTGATGGCGAAACTGAATATCCTGAAGTTTCTGAAAGGGAAGCCGTTATTTCCGTGCCTACCGACTACCGACTTTACAAATGGGATTTCTGGTTCTTGTGGTGAATCCAACGGTGCTTCTCAAATTCAAATCCAGAATGCCTCTTGTTGTTGACTAAGTGACTTTTAATATGCGGTTGTCATAGATTTTGTGCCTCTTTAGTTACATAACTGTTAATATTTATTTACTTCAAATAGAGTATTCGATAGTAGCACATCCATATGTATCTTATATGCGTATTTTCCTAATTTTACACTGTCGTCGCACCTTGCACCATTGGTACCTTGTTGGCTGGCACACATTTAACTTAAACTTACTCTACTTAACTAAACTTACTCTACTTAACTCTTCTCGATTATTAAATTGATTTAGCTTAATTAAGTTTAAATACTGCGTTATTATATATTAATTGTTCATGTGTCATATATTGGTTATGTCTTGGTTTCCTGTCATTCGTAGTAGTTTGTTCGTGAAATAAAAAATTTCTTAATTACGTGTGCAATTGCCAGTCTTATTTGATTTGTTATTTTCCTTTTATTAGCGAATAATGAGCGGAGGGTGCGGTCGCTAATTAATAAACAGTGTATTCTAAAAAACACTTTCGCTACCGTAGCCATTACAGTAGTTGCTACATAAATTCTGAAACGTGCCGGGCTCCGTTCCGAGTGAACGTACGCGGTACGCACTCCGGCACGCGTACCCCGTACGTTCACTCGGAACGGAGCCCCGTGCGCTTCTCTACCAGAGTTGTTTATATTTCAATTGTAGTTTGTTTAACTGTGCTTTAATTAGTGTATTAGGATGCAGATAAGGGCGCGTTTAAGATGGCCGAAAGAAAGAAAAAAATGCGTTTTCGTCCGTTCAGGTTGGGCGAAAAGAAAACTTTTGAAAGACAATGCAAAAACAAGAGACGCAGACAAAACCCGAAAAAAATTACTGTATTTTTTCATTTCCCTTAGTATTAAAACTTTTCTTTTCGGCCAACCTGAACGGCCGAAAACGCATTTTTTTTCTTTCTTTCGGCCATCTTAAACGCGCCCTTAGGGATGTAACTGGACTGCAAGACAAAGGATCTTTGTTGATGCCTAGTTAATTTGGTTAAATAATGAAATTAAGTGCACTTGAGTTTTCAGAATGTTGCCAAAGCACGGAATCCGTGTTCTGGGTTCTACGTCAAGGATTGTTTCCAGTTCAGGTGCGATTCACTCCTCAAACTCTAACATGTGGCAGGTAAATATTATCTCTTATTATTTTATTACATGGTTTTTTTGTTTTGTTTATTAGTGACAATTAGTGTACACATATACTCGTCGTAGTCCTTCTGTTCCTTATAACACAATGTTGTGAAAATTAATTTATTCTTTTGCTTTGAGGGATTCGAAAACGAACGTCATTACGAGCCAGGGGAAGACGTTCTAAAACGCACTTGGCACGGACTAAGTTTCGATTTTCGACGATGGAAGAGGCGTTATCAAGAGGTTTGGCTAATTACACCAATCCATATGGCTTTATGTGTTGTGCTCCAATTCTTAGCTGTTCGTGTATGTATACTATTATTATTTGCTACTGTAAGGCTTTTGCTAATAGACTTACACTGGAAGGAAAAACACCCATTATACTGTATTAGTTTAGCGAATGTTGTGTTACTCAGTTACTCTCTATTCATATTTGAGATATTGCAGATTTCTTTCAGGCGCGCAACGATGCTTTCAAACGCCGTAACCCGATCGCCCATATGAAACATTCAGTACTGGACAATGAAGTGTTCCCATTCAGGAGTGAAATACTGATCATCGGCGGGGGGCTCACTGGTCAGTTTTTGCACTGTAATACCGATTACGGATTTTCTTTGGTAGCGCTATAGCGCTAACATAGTTTGGGGTTTCGTCCGAGAGACCTTTTTCCATTTTCCCTTCTTCTAGTTGCTTCGTTACATTATTTGGGTCGAAATTGTCAAAACCAAAATTTTGACTCGTACCTGAGTTGATATATTCTTGAGGAGCTGCGTTTGTATGGGAGACATAGACACATGTAGTAAATATGTAACACTAATTGAGTGACCTTTCGATTTGTTTTGCTCGATCGCTCGTTTCCACGTAAATGATGATTTTGACATGCGACAAACACGACAAACGCGTTTACTGGTCATAAATGGTAATCGGTGCGTTTCTCATATTGTTTATTGTTATCATCTCACATTTTAGGTTCGTCATGCGCCTACTGGTTGAAGCAACGTTTTCGTGATGAAGATTTTAAAGTTGTCGTCGTGGAAAACAACGATAAGTTCCAACAGGTGTGTTGTGCGTTGTTCTTATTTTGTTGGACAATTTATTATACAAACATCAATTCAATTCCTCTTCTGGACTGCAATTCTGAATACTCTAACCTCTAGCCTTAACCTTTTTCTTCTGTTCCTTAGTCCTTATCTTATAACTGGTTAGCGACTTGCGGATGTTGACCATCGAATCCACTAAATGAACATTGAATGAGAGCTGTATTACTTGATACCCTATCTTTTTGTAGCATTTTGTTGGAATTTTGGTGCTCTATGAAGTTCCACGGATTATTATGCCCTATTCCAGTTTATTTCTGGAGAAGGTATATCACATCTCACATCTACTGAGCTAGTATGTACTAATTCTTTACGGAATCACAATCTTACGCAATCGTACAATTGCGACAATTGGGTATTTCCAGAGTTCAACAATGCTTTCTGTGGGCGGAATCACCCAACAATTCTCTATTCCCGAGCACATTGAAATGTCCCAGTTTACTGCGGAATTTCTCCGTCACGCCGGACAACACCTGCGCATATTGGGTTTTTATTTTTGATTTTATTCCACTCTTATTTGTCTAGAACTACGGTATCAAAGTTAGTGCGGAACAGTCCTCTAGTGATTTTCCTGAAGCATTTGTTTGTTTGGGAAACATTGCAACTGTATTCGAAGTTCGAAGAACTTTGTTTTTCCCCAGCGACATGTTATTTATTGTCAACCTGAACTGGTGATTATTAGCTGTTTAGCTACCCAGTTTTAAAAAATAAAAAAAATGTGAATACCACTTTATTCAGACATACAATCATCACACATAGACTTAAGCATGTAGAATCCAGGGTCCCGTTTGCTCTCGAAGTCGGGGATCTTCTTTTTTAGCTCCAATCCAAGGCGGTGTCTCTTAGCCGATGTGTCCCATATAGTGAAGTAGACGGTAGAAGACGGCACAGAAGATAATACAGAGCGAAAGGTCCGTCCTAAGGCTAGGCACGGGGAGCGCCTTAACTTTATTCCCGACGCCGTGGCATGTTTTGCAAGATGGTAGCAGTGGGCGGGATTCGTACCCGGGTCGTATGGGTGAGAGACGAGAACTTTGCCACGACGCCCCACGAGTTTCGCTGGTTCGCACCAAACTCAGACCACAGATCATTCATCTTGTGCATATTATTAGGCAGTATACAGAATTTGTTTCAGATAGTGACACTCCAGACATCAACGTGTATCCCACTGGTTATATGCACCTAGCATGCACTGACGAAGAGGCGGAAAAGATGCGAGAGACTTGGAAGTTACAGATGTGGGTCTTTCTATTTTGACAATATTTGCTAACTTTTTAATTGTATTTTGCCATATTTCCGCTAGGCTAGACGGCTAATTTCCACACATTCGGCATACCACCATCATGGCATAAACTCGTTGACGCTCTGACCAACGAAACCACCATCCGAATTAGCATATTGCATAAATTTAGGCGCCGGTGAAAGTCAGATGTAAAGAGATACAAGTTTGGGAAACACCACATATATTTGGATGGTGGTTTTGAGCTTTTCCCGACAAGTTTTATGTCCTGAGCACCAGCCGTTATATCGCTCATCGCTGTAAGACATTCCTTCCATTTCTCAAAATACTGCGTCGTTTCAGTGAGAAGGGAGCGCGTGTACAATTGCTAACCCGCGAACAACTCGAAGAACAATTTCCGTCGATTAACTTTGACGATGTGAAGCTCGGAAGTGTTGGTAAGTATTTGATTTACTATTAGTATTATTTTAACATGGCTTTCCTCTCTTTAGCGACACTGCCCTTGGAGGGTTTTCATGTAGTTTGCACATGCTAAGCCAAATATAAGCGAGGTATGAACCATTTGCGTAGATTATTGCTTTGGTGCTGTGCTCTGCAACTCTTTTAGTTACCGTATTTATGCACTCCAGGAACATATTTCTTGTGTGAAAACGCAATGTTTCGACAACAATACAATTTCCAGTGCGGCGTGTAACTATGATATTCACCACTTTAACTTTAAATGTCAGTCAAATGCGAACAGTCTCTTTTTTTAAGGTCTCGAACAAGAAGGTTTGATCGACACTTGGCAATTATTATCTGCAATGCGTGAGAAGAATATCACCCTTGGTGTGCAGTATGTCAAAGGAGAAGTTGAGGGGTTGGTAACTGGATTTGAGCTATTTTTGTGCTTTTCTCCTTTACATTTTACAGTTATTAGTGTTTGTTTAAAGCCATAAGTTCATGTGAAGAGCGAACTAAGAGTGGAACTGACCGTATGTGTATAATAGTCCCATCGTATGTTTTTTTATTGGTTTTCTTGGTGCGAATTGAGCTACTATGGATGGTATATTAGACGTTTTGTTGGTTCTTTGTTGACTGATCGTGCTATACTATAATTTGTACTAAGGAGTGTTGTGTTCCTTAGTGTGCGTGTAAGTGTATGTAACTATGCAGCCCTTGATTCCTGGCTATTTTGTATCTTTTGTTCTTTAGATTCGAGTTCGAACGTCTTCGGCCGAATGCCGAAAGCCACGCAATGGGAACTCCGGACACGGCAGACGATGACAAGTGGAGAAGCCAGAGGATCACTGGAGTATTTGTGGGTTTTGTACATTTTACGTGCTTAAAGCGAAATACCGGCCGGTTTCTGAAACGCATCGTGGACAACTTAATTCTTACGTATTTATGCTAATTTACTCGATTTTTTTATTCTAATTTATGTTCATTTGCATAGGCTGCATAAGGATGCTGGTGTACTCGATGTGTTTCAAAAAGCGACCGGCATTTCGCTTTAATATGCAATGATTATCTTTATGGCATTACTCACAATTTTTGTACGGCATTGGTAGGTAGTTTTTGAGAGCTTTGCGGACTGCCAAGGGTAACCGGCGTTTTTTCTGTTTATGCAAATTACCTTGTTGAAATTTGACCAGCACGTAATATAATTTGGATGATCTCTATAGTAAATCTTCGAAATCGTCTACACACTTGCTATGAAGCTGAAACATGCAACGATGCAACTTTCTTTTTGGTTTTTTTTTGTCGTTTTATACTATTTCTGGCGGACTGCCTGAAGGCAGGCTTGAATATTAATGGCAGTGAGCGGCGCAATCTACAAAGATTAGCGTCTTTATTTATTTATTTATTTAATATTTAATTGGCAAAGTGTTAGACTATTGCGCGAGAGGATGTGGGTTCAAGGTTCGAGTTCGCTGTTTTATAGTTGACATTGTAAATCTGTGCGCAATACGAATTTTTTTCAGGTACGCCCGCAGATGACGGATGCGTCTGCGCGACCAATCCGCGCACATATGATTGTGAATGCGGCAGGGCCGTGGGCAGGACAAATTGCGAAAATGGCGGGGATTGGTGGGTTATGGTTACTTTTGTTTACTAGTGTACTTTGTTAGCATTTTATGTTATGTGATGGTTTATTGTACGTAAACCATACTATAGTTGGTCATAGACTGGGTCAAAAACTTGCTAAGGTGCCCTGATTTGTTTTGTTATTATGCCGTAATTTCGGAACATGTTGATTTTTGTTGGTGTTATTAGCCCGTATTCTCGGGTCGACGGGAATGTTCCGTTTGGGAGCTCATTCGTATGCAAATTTTTCCTCCAGCTAGTCTAGATAGTCGAGAAGTCGAGAAATTTGCATACAAAGGATTTCCCAAACGGAACGTTTCCGTCGACCCGAGAATACGGGCTATTGTGTGCGATCCTGCCAACGATAGTTGCCTGGTTGCCATCGAGTGTTTATATTGGTTTATGTGTACTGCGTACTATGATGGTATGTAGAAGATTGCGAAACAATGGATGCCGAGCTGAGCTGAGAGTCCATCAGTCGTGTCATGTTGATATTCTAAGCTATATTCTGCCGATAGCATTGAGTAACTTCCATCAGTGTGCGTTGAATAGCCGTGTGTAAGCTTTAACCTCGCTTACTTTTCTACTTAGGACATATAATGACAAACTATTTCCTTGTTGCATTCCAGGCGAGGGAAATGGCATGCTGTCTGTGCCAGTTCCGGTTGTGCCCCGCAAGCGCACTGTGTTTGTCGTCTACGCGCCAGAGGTGCCCGCCGGTCTGCCTTTCCTGGCCGACCCTTCTGGGGTCTGGGTGCGACAGAACGAACCGGGCCATGTATTTCTAGTGGGAAAACATCCAACAAAGGTTAGTTTGCGGTTTATGTGTCTTCTATGCTGAATGCGGCTATCTATTATTAGATTTTCTAACACTATTATAGTCGTTAGCATTGTTGGGTGGTGGGTGGTTCATTTTAACAGTACCTCTAATTTCTAGTTCCGAAATACGTGAGAGTATGGCAGTATGGCACTTTTTATCAGTTTCCAATTTTGTGAAGATAATAACAGTGATGCCTAATTAGATGTTGACTGGCCAGTGCCATGTAAGATACTAGAAATATAACACATGGTGACATGGTACATGTCATGCAGTTATGTGCTTTTCGAATTTATATTATTTATATATGGTTGGTTAGATATACAATTGTGTGCGTAGGCTTAACTTTAGTGATGATTGGTGCATCAGTTTCCTTATCCTTCAGGAGGAGGACTCACAAATTGACCATTCAAATCTGGACGTCGATTATGACCTCTTCTACAAGCAGATCTGGCCTCAGTTGGTGAAACGGATACCGGCTTTTGAGAATGCGAAAGTGAAGAGTGCCTGGGCAGGATATCAGGATGTCAATACTTTTGATAATGCTCCGATTATTGGTGAGATTTTTTTAGTTTTTAAGACTTCCTGTAGATTATAACAGTGTGTGTAGTTCTCTGGCTCGTGTAGTCTGCACAAATCAGAAATCAAACTTCTGTAGTATCACGAAACCGTAACTGTGGTTATGTATTCTCTGGGTACGAGTACGTTACCTGATCCATTCCTGTCCGCGTTAAGTGGTACCAATAACCTTCAGTTGAAGCTGAAGCAGATAGTGGACGTTCAACATGGACATGATGTATAGGGTATAGGTTTAGTCGTTATCATTATTCATTAGGTTCAGTTCAGCATTACTGTAACTTGTAAGCCAGATCTCATCTGCTATATTATTGTACAGGTGAACATCCACTGTACACGAATCTTCACTTTGCGTGTGGTTTTGGCGAACGAGGAGCCCAACATTCGGTGGCTGTTGGGAGAGCGTTTGCGGAAAGGGTGAGAACTAATGATTATTTGTTTTAAATTATCGAACAAACAGTGAAAATAGTCCAAGTTCCCACAAATACGGTTACTCAGCGACCAAATTTTTTTAAAGCACATCGAGTACACCAGCATTCTAATGCAGCTTATGCAAATGAACGTAAATTAGAATAAAAATCGAGCTAAATTAGAGTAACTTAGCATAAATACATGAGAATGCAGATGTCCACGATCACGATGCGTTTCAAAAACCGGCAGGTATTTCGCTTTAAATAAACCATCTGGAGACCTCGGAAAGTGGACGGATTGACGGATATGACTATTGTTGTTTGTTACCTTCTGACTTTCTGACTATAGAAAGATGAATATGAAAATGGTTTAGTCAAGTTTAATCGATTGCAAGTAGATACGATGGAGGGCGGAAGGCCTCTAATTCGACTTTAATACTTATGTACATTGTACATAATCGAGTAATCGAGTTCTTGGTTGGGTCTGGGCTTCAACTGTTTAACAAAAAAATCAATAATCTTCCTCAGGATGTACGTTGGAGTTTAGTGTATCTGTAACTCGCTCGTGTTCAGGTATTCGATGGCGCGTATTTAAACATCAACTTACGTAAGTTTGATATGAGGAGGATAGTCAAGAATTCACCACTCAATGAGGAGATTCGGTGTTGATGAAATGTTGTATAGTAGGATAACATATTGTTGGACCAATCCGCTAAGGATGGTTTATGATATGGTTACGGTAACTATACTAGGAGCCCATTCCACTAGGGTTAAGTTAATTGTTGCTGTTCTTGAAACCTAACGTGAGGTCAACTAATTTTGTCGTCATTAAAATAAATCACCTGGACGTGAGTGCTAAGGGCGCGTTTAAAATGGCCGAAAGAAAGAAAAAAATGTGTTTTCGGCCGTTCAGGTTGGGCGAAAAGAAAACTTTTGAAAGACAATTCAAAACAAGAGACGCAGACAAAACCTGAAAAAAATTACTGTATTTTTTCATTTTCCCTTAGTATTAAAAATTTTCTTTTCGGCAAACCTGAACGGCCGAAAACGAATTTCTTTCTTTCTTTCGGCCATCTTAAACGCGCCCTAATTGTGCCTTGATTTGAGTAGGATCTTATTTCATTTCTTTGAAAACAAGTAAAGACCTAACTATCCTTACATATGCTTCATTGGACAATTGACTAGTGGTCATTTTTTAAAAATAAGGATTGAAATATAAAAAAGCAAAGAAATATAAATATTATTTGTCGTGGTCATTTTCTAGCTTTCTGATTCTGATTGTTCGTTATATACTGTGATGATCTCTATTCTATTGTCTATATATTTAATGGTTAAATGCCGTTTTACGTTTAACAGTGTTTTTTTTTGTTATCCTGTTGTTTTAGGATTTAGGTAGGCTAGTGTAGTTGTCGTAGGTTGATTTTTATAGGTTTGTTATATTAGGCGTTTAACTTGTTATTGCGACGGTGTGGAATTTTTCTGAGTGTGGTTCTATGTTTTTGTTTTGTTAATTTCCTTACTAATTTACGCAGTAGACTTTTAGGCATCTTAGGTTCCCAGTTTATTTGCACGAAGAATGAACTTGTATTTAGAAGTTAGAATAATTAGCAGTCATGAGAATTTAGTTATCCATATTTTAAGAAAGATCGGGGTACTGTAGTTTTCTCATGGTGCTCCCAGGGTGCGCGGTGCGCCGCACTGTAGTTCGGCAGAACCCTGGCTGTGCAGTTGAGTTTTTGCGCCGCTCTAATATGGCGATTATTTGGCTATTTGGCTCTAGTTTGGGTAACTCTTGTGCTCTTTCCCTGAAGTTTATACCTTATTCTAATCAATATTCGTATGTTCGTATATTTGTCAATGCGCACAATCGTTGTTTGAATAAATAAAGTTTTTTTTGTATATATTTTGCCGTGTTCTATCGTGATTTTATGTGCAGCAAGCAATCTAGTAGAAAGCCTAGTAAAGTAAGCTACATAAAAAGTTTTTTTATTCGAGAAAATATGTTTCCTGCATTAGTTAGAACTCACCTACAACTTGTTATTCATGGCGTGAAAACTACGTTACTAAAAAGTGGCGTATTCAATTCCTTCAATTTGCTTCTGTTCACAATTTAATTGCGCAATGTGCTGTAGTAGCGCGAACAAATTACTTTATCGCGGGCATTTAATTTTTCGTACTGGAATCGTGTTAGTACCCTTGGGGTACCTCAGGGGACCCACCCTTGAGGGTCCGGGGCCAAGCCTCGAAACCACTGCACCCCACGAACTAATTATACTAACGAGGTGCTTATGCGCTTGGTTGCGCATGAATATAAAGCACCATTTTGTGAGTAACATGTGCCTTTTATATTTGTTCATATTGAAAGTAGCAGTGTTTTATTCGTGCTGCATCATTACAAAGTTTTAGTTGATATTCATTAAGTCGCACAAATAGTTCGAGAAATAGTTACATGGCGAAAAATGGAGTCCCTGTGGCGCACTGGTTACGGTCGTATGATATGACAGTTGGATTAAAGGAAAATTGCGGCCGATTTTTAAAACACATCGAGTAGACCAAAATTGTTATGCAGCTTATGCAAATCAACACAAATTATAATTAAAAATCGAGCTAAATTCGAGCAAATTTACATAAATACGTAAGAATTCACTAATCCACGATGCGGTTCAAAAACCAGCCGGTATTTCTCTTTAAAGGAAAATTGTGGTTAGTGCGCCAAAAGTACACCACAAGTGTGCCAACTGGAATTTTTCTCACTTCGCTCACACTAGGCACGCTTGGTCTACCACATCTTTTTGTTCTTCGCGTTGGCTGAGCGTGCAGATCTATTTGCAATGGTGACGAAGTTGAAACTCTTCTATACATTTTATAATGCAGTTGAAAGAGATTTCTTCACCAATTGACTTTCCGTCACCCTTTTTTTCTAAGCCGTCAGTAATTCAATATGCGTTGAGATTTGGCCACGTTCTAACGGATTCTTTTGAAGTCTTCACTCGCGGCTTTAGCCTTTAGGCTTCACTCAAATGTCAACAAAAACTTCTTTCCCTTTTCCTTTTTTTGGGTGCCGAAGGGTCAAATCAGAAATGATTCTGGCTTCTAAATTCCTCCGACAAGTTTGTGATTTTATATTTTTTCGCTTTTGTTTACCGTGTGTGTTCACGCCAGAAACAACACGAATAACTGCACGGCGGGCGTTAATGGTTTTCTTGAAACGTACCTAGCGTTCCGAGCGTGTCGCCCGGTAAAATGACGATCAAACGAACGTATCATTGTCACGTACTCTGGACCATCTCCACTGAATGCCACTCGGCAATGTTATTGATTAAAATTAAGTTTGCCGGCACTGAGCGATCTCGCCAAATTTAGAATTTTTGTAAAGAATCGACCTATATACGGCAGCTTGTCGAAATATTTACAGAAGTTTCTTTGCCGTAATTGAATGCGGTTTTTTTTACGACAGACGATTTTTCTTGAAAAATTTCCAATGTGGCCCGATAGAATTCTTTCTGCCTAATTACTTTCAGATAGCCGCCGACCTTTTTTCGCTCAGGACCATTAAAGGGACAGGCCCATCAAAGTAAACCTATATTTACGATACGTTCATAATGATCATAAAGCAATTTTATTACAATATATACAAACAAAATTTCACCTTCATTCACCCTGGGAAACTTTTTTCCGATGCGCTCAACGCATATGTATACCGTAAAACGGAAATTTCCAAGCTGCCTATGCAAATTTATCGTAAAATTAGACTGCGATCAAAATTTGCGTATACGGCTTTTAAATCTGCAGCTTTCCGGTATACATATGAGTTGAGCGCATCGGAAAAAAGTGTCCCAGGGTGAATGAAGGTGAAATTTGGTTTGTATATATTGTAATAAAAATGCTTTGTAGACAGTATGAACATCTCGTAAACATAGGTTTAATTTGATGGGCCTGTCCCTTTAATACATGACTGCTCTACGGGTTTTAATAATTTACATGAAACGTATCAAGCATTATTTTTGGTTGGCAACCTCATCCATATGTATTCTCTATCCTCTAGACAACAACTAAGATGTCATAATTTACTGCTGAAAACTGAAAACCACCTGCGCTTTAATTGCGTGTTTTTATTTTGTCTCATTGATTCCTTCATCCGTAATGTTCTTGATTAATACGGAACACTACGGGCCTTTCTAGTTTTCTTGAAATGTGCTCCTAATCAAGGTCTTTGCAGTTACCTCTATCGACAACACGAAACTCCGATTCTGATTGTGCGCAGCTGAGAAAA
This sequence comes from Pelodera strongyloides, assembly GCA_036852015.1. NCBI lineage: Eukaryota > Metazoa > Nematoda > Chromadorea > Rhabditida > Rhabditidae > Pelodera > Pelodera strongyloides. The sequence continues at coordinate 161,541 of JAANDG010000293.1, forward strand.
TCAGGTGCGCCTACATTTTGCCGCACAGTACGCCCAGTCTTGGCAGATTCCCACAAGATCTCCTCACAAGTGCACTGAGCAAATCAGCACAACTTGGCGAAAACCTGGCGAAGACAGGGCAAAATCACCGCTCACACTTTTCTGTTTGTGCATAAATTGTCGCGTTTTCGTCACACCTAGTTTTCACCGCGCGTGAAATTTCCGTGCAAGGCATGTTTGCGGCACGAATTTTTCGCGCCAGCTGTACTACTTGTATTTTTACTTAGTCGGCACTTTGCATAAGTTCAAATCTGCTATCCTACTTTACCAGGTTTATATTCCCTTGAAAGGCGCAGTTTCGTGCTAGTGCGACGGTGCGGCCTATAAAACTCCATGAGTTAGACTTAGACTCTCTACCCGTGCTCCACGAATATTATTGTACTAGCCCTGGCTTAGTCATACCCCAGTGCTGAAATGAAATCCCCTTGCATATTACTTAAATCACCAGGTGTTCTGCCTCCCTCTCCCCAAAGTGCGTGCACCTTTGCAAACGGCCCTAGTAGGACACTTTCGTCCCTTTATCCGGACTCTTTCCCAGCGGCCCTGGCGGGCCCCGCACCACTTCAAAAGCGCGGGCACGACGGGGAAAAGGGGGCGACTGCTTCATGGAAATGCATTCGTTGTCGCGTAGTCTCCCTATATATGATCAATAGCCACAAGTTGTGAGAAGCTGATGATGCATGCAAGTCGCATTTTCCGTCCCCCCCCCCCCCCCTAAATCTGAGTCACAAACTACAATGTTCGTATATGTAGTAAAGTCCTTTAGGGAATATACTATTCAACATATTTCCTGACAAAGGTGATCATGAATAATCTATTGAAGTTCTTTATAAAAAATGTACTTTGCTTTGTTAACATTTCCGAAATGATTTACTAATGCAATATTTTATGAATTTCCTATCACCGTGTTTCTCTAAAGTAACCAAAACTGCAAAACCAATTTTATAGATTCGCATATTTCAGTTTCGGTCATTTGTCTCTGCCTCTGGGACCTTCAATCGATAATTACCGAGCAATTACCTGTGCATGGGCACTAGATACAGTACGCAAGTGCACGATCATACGCCGCGGGAACATCAGCCGGAAATCATGAGCAAGTGAGCTTTTTTCTACCGTATACCTGTCTTTTTGTCCATGTCTTCTAAGCCAAAGCCTAGGATTTATACTGAATTCCAATTTTTGTCTATTCCTTTTTTTTGCCCTCATTCCAGTGATTTTTGTGTGTAATTCTGTTTTCTGCAAATTCGTTGCTTTTGTCAGTTTATTTTAATTTATCTGTCTGACAGACTACATGATTTTCATAAAAAAAGAGTGTCTCTTCTCTCTTGTTTCATAATACATTGCACATATTCTATCCGCGTAACAAGCTACAATTGACATCGAAAAGTATTGTGCTAATATTATCTTACAATTCTATCACTAATATACACTTACTTATGTGATAGCGTAATTGTCCAGTCGAGAGTTCAAGCGTCATATGCCTAGGCTACTTCTATTTCCTACTGTAGGTGTTTTCTTTATTCTTTATTCTTAACTTACGATATCGCTAATATACTCTTCCACCTACAGTACTGATGCTTCAACACTATGAATGTATGAATCGTCCATGTTTTACACCCAAATTTTATCACCACTTTGCACCAACGTTCCTCCAATTCGTCAGGACGTTAGTGGGAAATTTATTATCTCTACTTTCTGTCGCACCCTAATTCTTATTCGTCAAAACAGACGTCCACTGGCACTATTCCCCGGGGAATATTTCTGTTGTGTGGTGAAAAGACCGAGTAAATGACGAGCTGGGAACATCCGCCTTGCAAACAAAGGCGGTTTTCGTGTCTTGTTTACTCTCTTTATTTTAAATTCTTACTTTTTTTGTTTATTTATCGATTAATTTTTTTTGTGGTATTGGCTTTTATCGACTATGTATGACTCATTGTCTTTAAATTTTTAAAAGATGAAAGAATCCGCAATTATGTAAAAGGCACATATAAGACTTACTTTTGGAAAATAAGATCGAGTATTTTAATGATGTATGTCGGAGAATACATACTATTCTATATGTCGTACAATACGCTACAGTTAAAATGGTTAAAGCTTTTTAACGGACCACCCAAGAAGTTCCATCAGCTGTAGACCACCCTAATCGAATCGCTAAATTCTTGTTTTTCATTTTCTTTTCTAAAGAAAAACGCCTATTTCCTGTGTCGGCTGCATAATTTGTTCCGGAAACGCGTTCATGCCTTGGCGACCAGCCATGGGACGATTTACTTCAGTTTGCACGCAAATTTTACTCCAAATCTATAAACCTTGGAAATATCCAAACCTTTTTATCGATTTTATTTTAGTGCACGCATATTGATTGGCTTAGCAGGGTTTACTCACAATTACGTATTTTTGATTTGCGGTTTTTACTAAAAATACTTCGTTGTTTATCGACTTTACCTTTGTTTAGTAGACCTTTGGCTTATAGGTTACAAACTCTAAAAAGATCTTTTTCGAATTTGTATAAATGCAAAATAAATATCACAAAAATACTTTGTTGTTTGAACACCAGTGATAAATATTTCGATGCATTTTATTCAGATAAAGTATAATGAACAAAATAAATCCAAAAAGTTCTATTTATCGCTTGGCGAGGGCCAAATCCTCCCAACGAGCGCATAATAATAGTGCTCTGACTTTGGGAAAAAGTCTTGAATAATTTATTGCGTTCGTGAGCTTCTGGCCAGCACAGAATTGTTGAGAAGTTCTAGTTCTGGTTGTCGTTGTGCTATGCGTAGTATTCCACGAAGCTTTACTCTGAGTGTACTCTCCTTTTTTTGATGTTGTACTTGTTTATTGATATGGATAATATTCTCTAGCCTAAGCCTAAGCCTAAGCCGAAGCCTAAGCCTAAGCGTCTAATAAGCCTGAACGACATGCATATATCTTTCCAAATAAATTTTTATCAACGTTTGGATTCTTTCAATATCTTTTCCCGGACTCTATTTATTTTACAGTATATATCCTGCAGACTTCATCATCTTTATTCTTCAGTACATACAATCAGACACATTAAAATATTACCAATTAAACCGAAAACCAAGTAACCCATTTACTGTGAACCTCCTGGTCGCGTTTTAAAATTATTACACGTACGTATTTTCATCGTCTCTTGCACATTTCTCAATCCTTATTTATATAGCATGACAGCACCCCAATTTGCATATTAATCGTCTTATTCTCCATCTTCCGTCTGGGATTAATATTTGCCCAGGGCTGGGCAATACATCTTTGCCTGGTGACAAATTGTGTCCTCTTTTTATGGACTAATAGTGGTTAGTGGGGGGCTATTTGAGTTATTGTCGTGTGTAAAAGCCATAGTCTAGGGTCCTGGAAATCGACTACATGAAAGGGTGCTTTTGGATTTGGTTACCATGGTTTTGAGCTATATGGTTTATGTGAGTATATGCGGCAAATTCGCCGGGACCGGACAAACTGGGATCAGTTAGTCAATTAATAGTTTATATTCATCTGGTATAAAAAGAATGGTGAATTAGCAATGGAAAATATCACTGTAAGTTTAAACACCTAAAATGTGCTTTTGGATAGGAGATAGGATCTAAGTTATGTTATGGCGGCGGAAGAAACTTTATTAGGAACACCTGAATCATTAAATGTTTAAAATTTACTGAAAAGCTTAGAGCTCGCGCAGTGGCGTTAGAAAGTAGGTGCTGCGTTAGAAAAGTTGTGAGCAGAGTGGGCCTCTGCGTTATATGGGTCTTGCGCCAGGTAGATTGCTACTGCGCCAGCCCAATTTTCGTGTGCAGCCATGTCCTGGCACACTTCCGACGGCGCGCGCGCCCATGAAGCTTATTTAAATACCCCGCATTGAGGATGATCCGAAAAGTAGGGAAATTATTTTTGTGACGTCTTTCGTAGCCATGGTAACTTCACACCGATTTGAGCGCCAATTTTGACGGACTTTGCAAAATATCGTAAAATTCATATTTTTACCGAATAAATCTCAACTTTCAAATTCTTGGTCAGCACTTTGACAAAATAAGTAGAGGACCACCCTCTTTATGTTTTCTAATCCTTTGTGGCTTAACTTTCCTAACCTAGAGTTGAGCGGGGCACTTAAACTAAGCCGCGTGCCTTTTTGCTGGGTCAACTTGAATATTGGAATAAATACGTATTGGGTATTGGGACTTTGGGTACTGAAAATAAAATTTAATTTGGGAGTGTGCGGGACCGGACTAGGTATTGGAATTTTGTAAAAAACACCTAAGAAAAAGTCGGCCAAAATGTTTGTTATACTCGATTTTAGCAAAGTGTTCGAATTATTTGTATGTGATATGTAAGGAAGAGCATAATTAAAGGCTAAAGTCGCTTCTAGTCTAACAATAAGTATTAAGCAGCAATTGAATAAAAAGCTTGTCAATAAGGTAATGGTAAAGAGTGAAAAGCTTAGTTTGATAATAAACTATGCATTTTAATTTGTTTTACCTATAACAGCTTATTTGACTTCTTATCGAGCACGTCTTATCTTTTTTAGGCGCATAGTTTGTAGCAAAGTTTGGGTAATTTATAAGAAAAACTTGATACTCTCTGTTAATCTCCGACCCAATGCGCGCCCAAATTATGGCTTTCGACCCCACCGCCGACGCTAAATATGACTGAAATTTGCAGTGCCGACCCTTTAGCAGTACAAATAGTGTAGCAGTACAGTAGGAAGCAGCAGTGAACGCATGCCAGCCAAACTGACCCAAGTCTGACCCAGGTCCGGCCCAACTGGCGCGCTTGCAGCCCTTCCGCATGCACATCGCATTTTTCACGATGATTTTTTAAATTTTTTTTTGAAGTTCTGCACTTTCTCGTTTTCCTAATTTGTTTCTATTTCCTTTATTATTTCCTCTATTAACTTATTGCTATCACAGGTACCATTGCTTCACTTACTGGTGCGCGTTCAAGCATGCAAACAAACGGAAGGAAACACGATAAAGTAAGTAAGTTTATGATGTGATAAGAGTAGGGTTCTCATCGGTCACTATAGATAGACTCAGCCGTAGAAGTATATGTTACTAATAGTCTGTAATCTTCGCAGAATGACGCAGAGGCATTATATTTTCATTTACTATTTAATTTAATACATTTAAACACTGGTGGTAAGCTCCATGGAAGTTCACAACATCAAAGATGTATTCTGCTGCCTGATGCTAATACTGGACAAAGGAAGATTCGCTAAAACACCGTCAAATTTGAATGTTTAGTCACATACTGTGTATGCATTATTCGCAATAAACATTTCCTCCAGTGGCCGTATGCACGAACGACCGGGGACCTCCCGGCCGGGAGGCACCCGCTAGAGCCGTCCCCACCCGGCATATGGCCCCCGGTATGCACGAAACTCCGGGTGCGGGAGGCTGACGCACTTTTGGATTTTGGGCGCGTAATTTAAAATTTTATTAATTTATACTCGATTTTGGTGTAAAATTCTGTTTTTTTTTCAGTAAAAGGAATAAAAGAAGGAAAGGAAAGATAAGATTCCATAATTATACCATGTTTACTCTTGTCTATATAGTATGTGTTTGCTCTTCAAGTTATTTTATGGAAAAAACGGCAGTTATGTGATAAAAACCAGGGCTACTTATGCATGTTGCGGTGCTAATGAATTTAATAGTATTTCTTATAAATTTAAGGGGGCTTGAGTGTGTTTTGTGTGTTAATCGCGTTGTTTTCGAATAATTGGTTTAAATACTATCAAATGTGGAGAAAAAAATTATCACCTCGTAAACACATCGTAGGTCGTAGGACAGCAAAGCTTTTGTTTTTTAACTGTTTTTACTTCCCCAGCTACCCTAAATGAGCTTACTAAGCAAAAATATGGAATATTTCAACAAAAAATCCGTTATAATAGTTGAGTACCCGGTCCTTTTGTCCGGGTACGAAATTCGCCCCCGCGGGAGCCTCCGGGGACCTCCCAGAGTTTCGTGCATACCGGGAGACGGCTCTTTGCCGGGGACCTCCCACTGGGGACCTCTGGGAGGCTCCCAGTGCGTTCGTGCATACGGCCACAGTTATGTAGTGTAATTTATGGGCTACGCTTCTGTACAAATTACGGTGGTGCCGACTCCAAACAGTGTTTATGCCGACCCAACTCTGACTCCAAACAGTGGTTTTGCCGACCCAACTCCCACGCCGTTTTCAAATTTTTCGACCCGGGGCGGAAACTAGGACCGCCCAGAGTCGGACTTCGCTTTAGTTGAGTCGGCACTTTGGGTCGGAGAGGAACATAGCTGTGGGCTTATTATGCAACCTTGGCACCGTGCATGAGTTTCATGGTTGCATACACCAATACGGCACTCTGAATTTCTACTTGTCTGTTATATAAGAAAGGAGAGTTAAACTAGTAGTATATTTAGGTATTATTATTATATACATTTTTTGTTTATGACGATTAAACAAAAAATTTGCGAAAAAATATGGGAAATATTTAAGTCTCGTATGTCGTATGTTCAAATTACAGTTCTTTTTAAAAAATGTAAAGAATACATAAATATACATTAAACACACTCCTAAGACCTTTCTTATTGCATTTCGTCACCAAATATTGCCAGCGAAACTCTTTGTGCGAGCTGAGCAGGGTTAACCCGAGTCCGGACTCGGGTTAACCCTGCCCCGGGTTTGGCTTGGAAAGAGACGTCACGGGTTAACTTTGCCCCTGCTCGGGATAGAGTTATCCCGGGTTAAATTTTTGTGAAATGGGTTTCTCTCTCGCGAGGCTGGGTTAGGGTCCCTACCCCGGAGTTAAATTTTTGTGAAACCGGCCTCTGGTTAGATGTAGATTTACTGGTGTATAATGTAGAGGTAGAATGTAGAATACAAGTGTAGAATTCAATACGTATGGTCCGAATGGCAGGTCAATGAATATTGAACATATTGATGCACACACTTATATGTAGCAATAAATATTTAATGAGCAGAACCTTCTATCTCTGGTTCGCCATTCTTATTTGTTCAATAATTGGTTCAATCGTTTTCGATCTCTGAATCACAAAACGTTACTCCTATAAAGTGTAAAGTTCGGAAGTGACAATGTTACATCTCTTGGGTGCTTTTTTACTTTGAATCTTTCTGTCTAACTCTCTAGTTCTTTGCTCTCTTTCATTAGCTCTTTCCCTCCCTCGATATCTCCCACCCTCAAAATCTCTCTCCTCCCCCTTCTCTCTCCCTCTCTCTCTCCCTCTCTCTCTCTCTCTCTCTCTCTCTCCACATAACGAGGCTGTCTTCCGCGAATCACTTGAAGTGTCCTAGTAACTGCGCATCTGAATGTGTCTAATTGTGAATGGTGAACTCGAATTTAAGACGAATTCGAGTTCCAAAAGTTCCACAACTAGTAGAGGGACATGACCAGAAAAATGCTATATTTGGGCGATACAAGTTAAAGCGGTATGGCAGGTGTTTTATCAAGAGCATGCTGGGCAGCAGCATTCCCTTTTGCAAATTGTGTTTCATTATGTATAACACAAGGGAACCCAACACACATTGATGAATCATTGTGTGTAGGTAGTAAGGTTTTAAATGTAACTGCGTTTTTGTTCGATTTTGTCGATTACTTTGTCGTGCGCACATGTTAATGCGTAGTGACTAAAGCAAAATACCGGCCTGTTTTTGAAACACATCAAGTGGACCAGCATTCTTGTGCAGCTTATACAAATGGGATAAATTAGAATAAAAAAATCGAGCTAAATTCGAGCAACTTATCATAAATACGTAAGAATTCAGTTGACACGATGTGTTTCAAAAACCAGCCGGTATTTCGCTTTAATGGCAAATTTATCATACATATCAACAAGAAAATTGCCTTACGATCTATATGCATAGTAACAGAGAACATCCATGGCGGTCATCAGAAGTAAGACGGTTTCTGTTTCTGTTGTAATGAGTAATGAGAGCTAAAAAGTGAAAACATCCCCATTATTTGTCCTCACTAATCCTCTAGTTCGTTTACTGGGTGGACTGATGTACTATTGAAGTTGAAGTTTCCATTACTTTGAAATGAGACAATGACTTACACCTCACATTCAACTATTTATTTCATATATATTTTTATGCATTCAAGGAAAATCCTGTTCTATATTTCTTGTTGTATAACATGACAATATTTACGAATAAAATGACTGACATATTTGGCATCTGATGGGATTTTCTGTTCATAAGATTGTTTGTGTGGATTGCAGTATGTCAGTCATTTAGAATTTATATCTAAAGAGAGAGAGAGAGAGAGAGAGAGAGAGAAGAGAGAGATAGATAGAGAGAGAGAGAGAGAGAGAGATCCTCCATTTTCCAGGCCTTATTTTTCCAGCATATTGGTTTTGCGGTATTCTGTATTTTTATGCCTCACAATCAATGAACTGCTTATTGTATGCGGCAAGACATAGCTTTGCTAGATTTGCTCATAATATAAGTGTGCTTGTATACCTTATTTCTGTAAATACGACACCTCCTCTGAAGCCCTTATCATTATTAATGTTGTATTATGATGCAAATTAAGTGAGTAATTTGTAAACAAAAACTTTTGCACAGCCAAGAACAAGAACGTTCCGGCGGCCTTTTGGGCACCATGGCTAATGTTCGACAGCAGTGTAATTCACACCACACGTTAAAATCGCAGCGTTCTATGCCGAATGCCCACGATCCAGCTTTTTGTGGCCGCTGGCTAGAATTACTCCAATCACGAAATCTAAACGAATGCTAACACTGATACGGTAATAAACCACTTCTAGAATTACCTGGCTTCCGGCGGTAATTGTCGAAAAGAGAGAGACAGAGATAGAGAGAAAAAGAGATTGAGAGAGAGAATGAGAGAGACAGAGATAGAGAGAGAGACAGAAGGAGAGAGATTGCGTGTCAGTTTCCCTATAATAACATGTTGAAATATGTACGTGTTAACGGGTGTCCAATTTCCGTTTACTGCTTACGCATACATACATTCCGTAGTGTCGTTGTTCACAGGTGCTTTACATTAGCTCCAAGATTTATAAGAATTGTTTTTGTTTTATATTTCCTGCTTAGAAGCACAATTTATAAAAGGCAAGGTGACACAGTAAGTGCTAAGGTATGAACCGGTGGAGGATCTTACCTTATGAATTACTGTGACAAACTCCACCGTTTTTGGTTGTAACGAATTTCTATTTCTTAGTGTCCGTTTGGGTTCATTGGAAATTCTTTCACCTTTTAGCTTCATTTTTAGCTTCACTAAGTTGCAAGTACCCAGACTACAAAGCTATATCCATATAAGTCCCCGTTTGATATTTTCCAGCGTACCTATTCCTATTGGCCGAAGTGAATTTCATTACGTCACTGCCGAATTGCTCGTATTTTATATCGCACTCCCCTATTTTCTTCAGCTTTTCTGTATTCGAAGCCCTCTTTGCTTTTGTTTACTTGTTTACGGGGTGGTGCACTACTCATCTAAATTTTACGTAATTCAATGTTTGATGAATATTTTCTTGCATTTTCTCGCTAATCAGTTTCTCTCTTGTTCAGATTCTCCTTATTTTCTTTAAATTATCCCGTTAATTATCGTAATTAATTTGCAATTATTAGTTCGGGTATACATATTATCGGGGGTCGGCGGCGGGCCCCCGAACTACGATCTCATTATCATATTCATAACATATCACAAATGAGAGATCCTCAAGAAAAACCGAAAATGCCTCTACCTGCTGTATTAATGCACTTCTTTACGAAGCGAAAGAAAAGGTAAGAGTTACGGCCTAATCTATTAAAGCGAAATACGAGCCGGTTTTTGAAACTCATCGCGGACAACTGAATTCTTAAGTATTTATGCTAATTTACTCGTTTCAAAAACCTGCCGGTATTGCGTGTTAACACACTTTAAAGAGATGTGATCAACGGAAATCATCGTCTCTTTTTTAAAATTAATCGATACTTTTATTTATGATCCACTCTTATTTCTACGATGAAGGTGTATACGGTTTAGATTTCAAATTGTGTTTATTTCTTAGAAATGAAAGAACAAATTGTATTATATTCTTACAAAGCTAATGATGTATCAAGATAACTAATGCTATTCCCATGACAACCGGATTGTATCTGTATTGTTACCATCGCAATTGGTAAAAATATCCGCTAACGGTGCTCCCTTGTTAGGTTGTTAGTCAGTATGTACCTGTATCGATTCGGTTAGATTTTCATTGTTTATAACAGGATATGTATGTTTGTGACTTTTGAACTCATTTTGGGAAATACTTTTTTTCCGGAACTAGTACTAGTTCTAACGTACGATAGGAGCTGTTGAAAATTTATACGGAGTTTGATATTTTTTGGATCTTAAAAATATTTAAGACAAATCTAAGTTAAAACAAATAAAACAAATTTATGTATTGTCGTTTAAAAAGTATTTTAAATTGGTTTGAAATCGGGCAAAGGCATTACATATACAGATGTAATCATCTTTCAATTTCTTCGCTTGGATCTAATAAACAGATGAGAGTGATAAAAACTGCTAGATAAAATACAACTAATTTTGTATAATGCTTAAATGTTATTAGTATGTTGCTTAATTCGCCAATAATTCAGGGCACTTCTACGGACATCGTCTGGTAGCTACCCATACCCACGCACACATACCACCGTTATGGTTCTGCCATCGCAGCGGCCGGTAGCGGCCGAAGATCGGCCTGGATTTGGAGCTATTGTGAGTTTTTGTTTAAAGCGATATTGTACGTGGTTTGTGAAACCTCTGGACAACTGCTTTCCCGTGAATTATATGTAACCTGTGCCAAACGAACAGCACTCTTTTCAAGGGATTTGTAATGTAGGAAGCACGATTTCTAATTCCATTGATTTCCGAATAAATCACGATTTTTCTAGAGCAGACGAACGCCTTAGTTCCCATGGCAACTAGGGATAAGTTCTTTATAAAATTAAATATCCAAAACGTTGGCGACTACATAAATTGTATCCTTGCCTGGACAAAACAACAGCCCATATCTAATCTAGTTGTATAGACGAAGTATTTCAACGCTAACTCAATACCCGAAACTTTTCGAAGGTTCAATGTTTCGCTTGCCTTCGCTTGTACTTGTAACGCTTAGCTTGTTTTTAAAGCGAAATACCGTCCGGTTTTTGAAACGCGTTGAGTACGTCAGCATTCTTATGCAGGATATGCAAATGAACGTAAATTAGAATAAAAAATCGAGCAAATTAGCATAAATACGTAAGAATTCAGTTGTCCGCGATGTGTTTTAAAAACCGGCCGGCATTTCGCTTTAAAACAATTTTCTAACTCCTTGATTCCTATGATGCAAGTTATCAAAAAGTTTACGGGTATTTTAACACATCTATGATAATGCGTAAACCACTATTGTAAGCCCACGTGGTTAGGTTTGATCGTGTATTTGACAGCTCACCCCCTATGTCAATAAACAAAGGGGCAGGCATTGGCCTATAACATATATAACACACAGCCTAGAAATGTTACCATTGTGGATAGTTCATCTTTCTTAATTTTAGCCTCTTTATCTTTATATTTAATGCATTAAGTTTATAGCGTAGTGAAGTTGTCCCTTATCCGCAACAAATAACGTAACCCAATATTTTCATGAGTAACATTTTACCATGTTACGGCTATACTCTTCTGCCTCGAAATTAGTCATATAGCTGTATATCATTCAATGGAGATCCTTATACGTTGTAAAAAGAAACTTTTTAACTTTCATTGATAAAGGTTATTCTGTTCTGCTTTTTCCTCGCATGGTTTCCATTTTAACACCAGTGCCGCAAGATGGATAATTAATGGAATTGTTCTAATTGCCTAATTAGCATATATAATTTTCAGAAAGCAGTTCGCCGACCTGCGCTCAATCGTTCCTGTCCACCTATTCCGGAAAGCAAATCGAACGAAAGTATTAAAACACAGGCCAGCGACAGGGTAGGTACAAATGTTTATTTTAAAGGGATATGACATGTGAGCCTGAAATTCGCTTTGGAAAACTCACAGCCATGTGTGATATGCAAATTTCTGTGCCCATCTGTACACTTCTACCTTCTACGTACGGCGAGAAGGCATAAGAATGTGCAAAAATGCCCGACTCTAGTTATTTTATTAAAATATCTTTGCCTATGTATTTAAATTATTTTTCATAAATGAGGTTTAATTCATATTCACAGGGTTACTATACATATCCGATAAATACATTTTTCTCTCCAATTTTTTCATGGGCCAATATCACACATGAATCCGATTTCTTCAAGTTGCGTTTTAAGACATTAATTGCTTCTTAGTATTAGGGTTTTATACGTCACTTATAATTTGCTGGTTTAAATTATTTCTTATTCTGCGAAAGGCGATGTACTAATAGTACACGTGGACTATTTTTAGAAAATGAAGTCCAGGATAACTTTTCTTTGGGGCGGGTGTCAAAAAAAAAAAGACTTTTCCCGAAACAATATACGCGGTTGTGAATGAAATGAACTGAACTTTCGAATCTGTTAGAATCATGTACAAGACGTGAAACGCATTATTTCTGTCAATAAGTGGAAGGTCCTGTATGTATTTGTGGGATAGCCTGGGACTCTAATTTCCTTGGGTTTCGTATTCCGAAGTACACCAAAATACTATTTACGAAATGAATTCATGATTTTTATAATATTATATTTAGTTTAATTAATTTTGTAAATTTAGGTAGAAAAAGTGATCACTCCAGTGGAAGACAAGTGTGTTATCATTGAAAACGTTATGGCCGAAAAGATTTCCAGGATACCGGCTCCAAAAGCTCATGTTAGTTTTTATTATTATTTGCTATTTATTAGTTATATAGTATCTTATATGTTTCGTCATTCTTATTGTACCCTCCAGGTTTGACGTATTCTCAGATATGTGCTTCTATTTGTTTTCTATTAAATTACAAACTGTTGTCACTTCCCCCGTGTCTATGCTTGACCGAGATGATTTTCTTATAATTGAAACACATTTCTGTTTATGACAGTCAAGCCAATTTGTGAAACTTTAATAAAACACTTGATTACGAGTTTGTAAAGTGAAATCTTGAATGTGAACATATGTCAAGTAGTACTTTTGCACCATGCATGGGGCATTTATGGAATTGACATGGTTTTCAAATACTGTAACATTTTGTCACCCTCAGTGACGGTATGGACATGGCATGGACTAAAAAGTGTGATGTTATTTGTCAATTCATCATGTATTTTTAAATCAAAGCAATATGTCACAATTAAAGGATATTCTATTGGCATGACATCTGGAGCGTCCCTTGAAGCACTTGTGCCCAGAAACTCTTCTAACTTTCTTTACTTTATTCTTGAGGTTTTGTATGCGCCGTGTATTCGCTTAGCGGGTTCTGAGAACGTTGGGACATCTCGGTTATTTGTGAGCTTGGTCCCTTTTAAGTAATCATAGTTTGGTTTCTTTGGGTTGTTGGAAACCCTTTCCTATTCTTCTCTGTTCATGTCATATTTCCATTAGACCCCTCGGAATTGTCCCTTGAATATCAATTTGGAATTCCGACAATGTGTCATAGATGCCTAGCAGGAAAGAATCGCTTTCCGGAGTTATAGGATAATCCATACGGTGCGCGACTCTCTCT